>JBAMAX010002590.1:0-128406 GCA_037043745.1 Chymomyza amoena
GTGGCCAGATAGGTAAGCTACCAGGAGCTTTAGGTCCGCTCTGCCAAAACCTTTTGTCTTGATCGTATCCAGAGTATTGAGAAGCACTTTGGCTTGACGAAGACCCGGTAAGGAGAACCAGTACCTCCTATGTTCTCCTGCAGCCCATTTGTTTATCATGGTTTTGATAGTGGACCAACCAATGCCACAAAATGGAGCAGGAGATGTAGTCTATCGTGCTAGATCGTCAGCGATCGTGTTGACATCCACTCCTGAGTGTTCAGGTACCCAACATAGCACGACTTTCCGGGCGGACAGGGCTTGGAGGTAGTTATGGCATTCTTTAACCATACTGTAGGAGATGCTCCGGGGTAATAATGCCCTAAAAGCAGCTTGGCTAAGGATGAAGAAAAAAGCAAATGTATTGAATATGATCTATTATAAATCCTTCCAATCCTACTAGTTTCCGTCCCAAAAAAAAGTCCTAAGACTTTCTTATGTTACTTAAAATAAACAAAAAACTTTGCCTTAAATTCCTGACCCATGCTGTCTGTATCTGTGCATTTAAAAGTTATCGCAACTTTAAGTTCATTTCATTTGACTTAATGTTCGATTTGAATATCTTGCGATTAAGTTTTCCCCAGCCTGCCATATAATTGGTTTCTTTTGACACCCTCGAAATAAAATATATAGAAAAAAAAATCGAGGGCGAACTGTTTAGCATTTTGATTTCAGCCTCAAGTCGCAAATGAATTATTCAGCCATTAATGGCTCAGGCAGAGGCAGTCGTGCCTGGCCTGGCCTATTCTCTTATCATCAAAGAATCCATCAGTCCTATCGGCAATTGGCATCGCAAATGGCGATTAAACCAAACAGAAACCAAAGCCAAAAATAACCAAAAAATTATACTCACATATTCACATAAGCATTTTTTGTGGGTCACAAAATGAACAACCAAAATGTATATTATATACTTTAGTTATATGTATGTATATGTTTTGAAAAATATGCACAAACAAGGCGGGGGTATTAATGTTATCAATCACAGGCAATCATCATTAAAAACTTGCGGCACAGAAATACATACACAACAACACACATACATACACGCTTGTATCTGGTAAAATAATCGATGGCGTTTAATTTGGCTTGGCAAATGCAAATCGGCGTTTAAAAACGCGTGCAAAACGCACCAAAGACGCAAAAAAAAATTGTGTTTTCAATTTTGCTTGCTAATTAGCATTTTCAATTCACTTAGCCTTGTAACCGGCTAATATTTTTAATAAAGACTTTAAAAAATTAAATTTTATTTTAAAATAAAAATAGTTTTTTAAATGCTCTTCAATATATGTAGTTGTCAAGGAAAGGTATGAAAACTTTTCAGCTTAAGAAAAAAATTAGTTTTAAAAAATTACAAATAAAAAATTATATTTTTATATTAAAAAATATATATACATATATTGTATATCCTTTATATTTTAAAAACAATAATTTTAAAATGTAATAATAAGGTATTAAAACTTTTCAGCTTAAGAAGAAAATAATTTTAAAAAATTACAATTAAAAAAATATATTTTTATATTAAAAAATATATACATATATACTTTATATTTTAAAAACAATAATTTCAAAATGTAATAATATACTGAACAAAAATTTGAAAATATAAACTAATTCTTAGTTATAAATAATCTTTGAACTTATCGCTTTGTAACTTAATTAAAAAAATAATATATTTTTATTCAATTAATGTTATTTGAATACCAATTATTATACATATCATTATTTTAGCTCTTCAATTTTTTTTATTTTTCACCAGCTCATTTAAAAAAAATATATTTAAATTTTTATTTTATTTTATATTTTTTATGTAAAGATATTGTAATTTTTGTATTAAACATGAATTTCTTATCCGTTTTTTAAAGTGTAAATATGGATCAAATTTATTTGGTAATAATTTAAAAAACCAAAAAATTAATTTATAACTTAAAATTGTTTTATTTAAGAAAAAATGCGTAAATTTAGAAAGTAAATTCCTCATTTATATGACAAAAAATTGTGAAATTTCATAGGCAATAATTTCATTAATTTAAATATATATAAAGTAAACATTACTCAACAAAGGATATTTTAGTTATTAACATAGAATTGTGGAATATTAATTTAAATACTATCTATATATTTGAGTATCTTCTTATATATAAAAAAAAGTGTATGTCTGTTTGTACGGGGTTGGACGCCAAACCCTTTGTCCGATTTTAATGGGACTTTTTTAAAATGTTCAGAAGCTTCTTGGGCCGCGAATAGGCTATGTAATATCATTGAAAAATTTACAGAAAAATTAGGAAAATTGAAAATACTAAAAGCGACATTTTCATTTTCCAATAATTTTTTTTTTTTTAATTTAGGTTGGCATTGTGTACAATGTCAGATTAACTAATATTTTTTAACTACCCTCCTAAAATTTTTCATTGTCAAGTCAACCTTCTTTCAGTGAGCATCAAACGTTTTCAACAAAAAACAAGTGAAACCAGAAAAAAAATAAAAGTTAAACAATTTAAAGTGAATTAAAGTGAATCCGTGCAAAAGAGTCGTAGCAGACCACGTCGCTTCCTCTTAACTAACTTTCGTATAATGTTTCATTATCAAGTCAACCTCAAATAAGTGAGCACCAACAATTTTTCAGCACAGAGACTGAAGAACATAATTCAGTGAGATTAGAAATTGAACGCTCTAGAATAACCCAGTCTCGAGCTTCTGAATCAGAAGAACAACGTGCAGACAGAATGGAAATAGATCGTTCTCGAGTTGCCCAGTCTCGAGCTTCTGAAACGGAAGATCAGCGTGCCCGTAGACTCGAGAGAATGCGTATGCGTGCAAATTCAACTCGACGTTCAGGAAATATTGAGTTAAATCTGGGTGCATTTCATTATAATGCGAACTTCGATTACAGTTTGCATCCAGCTGTCAGTATCGGCAAAATGGATAAAGTGTGCCGTTTTTTGTTGTTCTCTGAAGTTTGACAAAGAAACATTAGGAATGTGTTGTGCTAATGGGAAAGTTAAATTGCCTGCTTTGCTCCCACCACCTGACCCCCTGTTATCTTTGCTTTCGGGTCATTCTCCGAATTCAAGTCACTTTTTGCGCAACATTCGAAAATACAATTCGGCATTCCAGATGACTTTATTTGGAGCAGGAAAAGTTTATATAAATCAGTTCATGCCGACCTTTAAAATTCAAGGACAAATTTACCACAGCTTAAGATCTTTGTTACCGGTTCAGGACGCTGAACATAAATTTTTACAAATTTATTTCATGGGTGACGAAGAAGCACAAGTCGATGCACGTTGCAATACCGGCACTAAACGAGAAATTATATGTTCTTTGCAAGCACTTTTCCATCAGCATAACTCATTAGTAAGGTTATTAAAATCCTCTATAGACAAATTGCCGGCTGATAACCATGCTATTCAGATAAGTGAACGTGAAAAAATAAAAAAAAGATATCCTGTCGCCATTATAGGTTAACATTATTATTATCTCCATCAAACATGGTTAAAATGTAAAGATGGCGAGTGGTTGAAAATTTTTTGATGAAATTAATCCACTCATCGATCAATCGTACGATGTTTTCCAATCGGAAAGATTCCAGATCTAGACGAGCGAGCGAAGCGAGCGTTACTAAGGCGCAGCGGAGGCCGGCTAATTATCACTAAAAATTAAACAAAGATTTTGAGAAATAATCAAATTTTTATTGTTGGATATTTTTAATTATTTAATTCCACAATTTTTATTTCTGAGACTCAATTAAGATAAAATTAAAAGTTTTTGTAAGTATACAAAAAGCGTTGGAAAATTTATTATTTGCTGTCAAAATCTTAAAATATGTTATGAGGTATCATTAAGTTTATATTTTACATTAAAAAAGCGTCAAAGTCGCATTCAAAACGCGCTAAGCTAAAATTATACAATCCAATACCAAAGTATCTCAAAATATCAATTATGTCCAGCAAGCCTTTGATAACACTCAAATTATGGCTACATCTAATTTCAGTTTAAACATTTTTCAACGTAACTGCATTAAGACTGATAAACCATACACATGGGCATAATAAGCACCGCACCCAACTCGGTTCACTTTCATTAACCAACTATCTCATATTGACCAATGTATATTAAGATAAACGCCAAACTGACAAGCTCATAGATACACAGATACACACACGCACACACACAGTAATATATGCCACTCAGCTAATCATGTTTGTTTATGAATTCGCTCATGTTGCACGTGCGTCGCTCGGTTATCAATCCGCTGCCCCGCTGACGCTATCTGCGGTATGTGCAATTTATCTCAGCTGAGTTTGTATCTCGTACTCAGTATCTCAGCTGCTGCGTGCTCTGCGCTGCACGTGTGCGCGGCTGTTAATGAACGGGCTGACTGAGCCCGGGGTCGGTTTGGAGGGGAGGCTGTGGCTATAATGCGTGCTGTTCAAGTTCAAGCGCCGATTGCGTAATTTGGGTCACTCAAATGCTCAAATATATGCTGAAAACAAAATGAGATACATTGGTCGGCAGTGAGATACACTGCGCGCTTTTTGTCAGCCAAAAAAACATTAAGTTCTAAATAGTGATCCAAAATCGTATATTTTAATTAGGACATGGCGAAGCGATATCTAAGTAAGTTTTTTTTTGCCAAAATATTTTTATCTTATAACTTTTTTTAGTTTTTTTTTTCAAACCTTTAAAAAAATTTTTAAATTATTATATTTTAAAAAATTATTTGTCGGGCTTGCTGTGATTCAAAACTTTAAAGAAATTTTAAGGGCACACATTTGGGGAAAAAATAATTCTAGTTTATTTGAGAGTGATGAGGATAGCACAAAGGAAATATCGATGTAGTTTTGTTTATTAGGCTACCATGAACATTGCAATATTAATTTATCCGAAAAGTGTAATATTTTGCGAAATTTCTAGTAGTACGGCGCTGAGCTGAAGAAAGATAAAAATGTAAAATTTTGCCTTTTTTTTAATCCAGGGGGGTTTTCCAGTTTTACACCCTCCCAAAGTTGAAACAATGGGTTGACAATCTGATATATATACTATATAGTATACTACCTTGATCAAAAAGTTCCCGGAATCATCATCATGAGGAGCTCCAGATTCCCAATTAGATGTCTGTTGTTTTGAAGTCGATGGGGAATACTTTAAATGATAATATATATTTTGATAAATTATTTTGAATTTTTAATTTTCTGAATTAATCCGGAACTTTTTGACGAAGGTGGTATACACTTCGAAGAGAAAAACTCTCAATGACCTAATCGTGAATCCCCTCCCGATCCACACTGATAGAAAACCTGACTGAATTTAAAATTTTTAGTCCTTAAATCAATCCAGTTTCTTTATTCTCAGTTCTTTTAATTTTTTCTAAAATAAGACTGAAAATGTTTGATTAAAGATCTTCAAACCTAAAATGAAATAGTTTGACAATTTATTTCTATCTTATTTGAAGACCTAATATACTTTTAAGAATTTTTGGTCATAATTTGAGGTTTTTGGCCAATCTTATTGCAAAAAAAATTTTTCGACCTTTGACGAAGTCATGATAAATGACTTAAATTGGATCTTAAAATGTGAAAACGATTAATCGTGTCAAATTGGAAATTATTATCTTCTAATTCCGAAGAGTTATGGACATTTGTAATTTTTGGAGGTACTGTTTACTACAGGAGTTTCAAACTTTTTACAAAATAAAATGATATTACAATTTTTTTAAAGTGGGAGATCACTTTTGTTTTTAAAAAAACGATAAAAAATTAAAAAATAAAAATAATTAATTTTAGTAATAATATTAATAATTTATTTTAATAATAATAAATTTTTTTTTTAATAATAATAAAAATAACACCGGCACACAAAAAAAAATTTTTGTTCTGTACACCGGACGCCACCTACCTACGGGCATGTTTTTCGACCCGCTGAATCCGAATTTTGAGTTAGTTTTGGCCGGTCACCCCCCAATTTCGAGTAAATTGCAAAAAAAAGTGAAAAAAAATGATCATTTTTAGTGGCGCCCCTAAGTAGGCAACGCTTTTGCTAATAAAATTGTCGTTTTTTCACTTTTTTCAACTGTAATTTTTTACTATTTTATCGGTTTTATGCAATTTTTTGAGTGTTTGAGGGAAGATGGGCCGAGTTTATTGTAGATTCGAATTGAGCAGATCAAATGACATGAAAATCTCTTTCGATCCGAGCCTGCAAATTTTTTTTTATCAAGATAATCCCGATTTATTGCAATTTTTGCAATTTTTGTGGGTTTTTTTACAATTTTCTTGAATATAAAACGGCTTATTGTCTAAGTACATATGAAATTAGTATTAAACGGATCAGAATACATAAAAATTATGCGTTTCCTATATCCACAAATTTTTTTTGTAACGAAAACATCAAATTTTCGCTATTTTTTAGGATTTTTTGCAATTTACTCGAAATTGGGGGGTGACCGGCCAAAACTAACTCAAAATTCGGATTCAGCGGGTCGAAAAACATGCCCGTAGGTAGGTGGCGTCGGGTGTACAGAACAAAAATTTTTTTTTGTGTGCCGGTGTAATTTATTTTAATAATAATAAAAATAATTTATTTAAAATTTAATATTGGAAAAAATCTTTTAATTTTAATAATTTATACAAAATAATTTTTTTCATTTTAGTATTTCATCTATTATGGGAAAAATTTCGCGTTACTATCTTTATTCGTATAAACATAATTTTTATTTCAGTATTTTATCTATTATGATGAAAAAATTCAACAATATCTTTATACGTTTAGGAGATATGGCTTGTAAAACAAAAGTCCTAAAATTACAGGGGTGCCACAGGAAACCAATTCGATTTCAATTCCAATTCTTGGTGCCACAGACATGGCTAACAAGGGTTTTAAAAACTAATTCGATTCAATTTCGATACAATTCCAATTTTTGGTGCCACATACATGACTATGAGCGGTTTTAAAACCGTTGTTAGCCATGTCTGTGGCTCCAAGAATTGGAATTGTTTTGAAATTGAATCGAATTGGTTTTCTGTGGCACCCCTGTTAAAAAACAAATTTTCAGTTATCGATAACTCGATAAATAAACGGAATTTTGCAATAGAATTTGAAATCGGAGATGTCGAGGGAAAAAGTGGCCCGCTTTACGTATTTTCGCCGATATATTATTATATTATATTTTCATAATTATAGTTTATAGAATTTTCGCCCTGACATAAAGTTTTAATGAATAGTACCCGAAATGTCCTTACTTTAGATTTTATGTTGATGCTAATCATCTCGTTAGAAAGAACAAGTCTCTCACGCCCCCTTCTGATTTTTCTAAGCATTGTATAAATCTATAATGCTCTTTAACTTTTGTACATGGCGTACACAAAAAAAATATAAGAAAACAACAATAAAGAGCACAGCGCGAGGCAGCAACAAGCGGCAGCTGATTTTTATGCGCCTCCAAGTATGCAAAGAAAAATGTGCCAAAAAAAAAACAACCAAAAAGCTCACTTATACATTCACTTCGCGCCGCATGCGTTATGTATGCGTGTGTGTGTGTGTGTGTGTATGTGTACGCGTAAGTATCTGTGTGTGTTTTCGAGTGGATGAGAGAAATGATAACAGCTGTTGGCATTTGCTGTGCTCCTGTTACGCAACACACATCGAAACACACACAAACAACGCACGCAAGCAACACACCGATAGAAACTGTGTGCGATGCCAGAGTATCCTGCCGCTAAATATCTGTATCTGTATCAGCTGCCGTGTGTTTGTCTAAGCAAGAGCGTAAACAAAAAGTTGGCCAAAAATGATAACTCTCCTGTTACCTGTACCGGCATATGCTTGTGTATGTATATGTGAGAGAGAGTGTATATATAGGTGTGTTTGTGGAGCATGTTTGACTCTATTTGTTTGGCTGCTTTTGTTCGACTCCTTTGGCACAACTGATATGCGCTTGTATCGGACACGCATGCAGGCACATACTCACACACACACTCGCATACTCTCTCAAGCAAAAACAAATGTTTTGGCTACACTTAAAAAAAATAATGATTAATAATATTTAGGACAGGACAGTAGAGAGGTTCTTAAACACATTGAAGCGATACAGGTGCTTAATGGACCCCAAACCAATGGCTCGGATTTAAGGAAAGAGATCTCAATGAAGTAAATCGAATAAAGTGTTTAAGAGTGGTAAAATCTTAAGGATTTTTATTTGTGGTTTGCCTATGGGGGCTTAATCCATTTTCTTCCTCTGTTACGCTTACGCCATATTGGTTTGGAAAATTCTTAAGTCTCTTGTGTGAGGCATCAACTCAGTTTGAATGTTTTTTAAACATTAAACTAAAAATGACAGAGTATAAATTTTTCCTCTTTTCGACTTTAAAATAGGTTAGGTGAACATTCAAATTTCTTATTATGCTTTAGTCTACGTAATTGTTCTAGCGAAGTCCTGAGAAGAGACTCTTTTTTTTTAAATCTATGTCAATCGAATAATCTATTTAAAATTAAAAGTGTTTTAAAGATTTTTTTTTCGACTATACAGATTTTCCCTCATGGAAAAAGTACAAGGGAGTTAATTATATTAACTAATCTAATGGTGATCCAGCTGAACTTTTTACAAAATATTTTTCGGCTTAGCACAATTAAAAAAAACTATACCTATATTTCAAATTTTACAGAAAAATTTAGTTAGGAAACTCCCCTTTCTTATTTGTTTTTATAGCAGCTTAAGGATTTTTTTATTTCTTTTTTTAGTTTTATTTAAAAGTTTTTTCCAGAAAGATGTCTATCATATAACAAAAGTATTAAATTTTTTTTATTGTCTTGTATATTTTTATTATATTTGAGCAATAGCGAACAAAAAACTGTTTCAACGATTTTTAAAAATTGTGCAAAATAATTTTCGATTAATTTCATATTTCTGTAGGTATGACAAGACCAATTTTGAAAAAAAAATTGTTCTTATTATGTCTATACAATAATATATTATATATATTATATTGTAATTATATAATATTAATAATTACAAATATTTTTTTATATTCTAGACATTTTTTGAAACCGAACAAAACTTTCCAAAAATTGTTTAGTTTATTAACATTATTAATTTATATTTATTCAAGGAAGACCCAAAAATCTAAAGAATATACATACAAATGTATGATTTTTTATTATTTTTAAATTAAATAAATTTGAAATTTTTATATTTAAAAAATTTATTGTTATTTTTGACAAAAAATCCTAAAAACAATGTAGTTTTTTTGAATATTGTTAATGTAAATTAATTATATTTGACGACTTTTGAAAACTAACAAAAAATACTACAAATAATTGTTTTTAACATTATTAATTTAAGTTTATGCAAAGAAGAGCAAAAAATATATGGAATATACAAAAAAAAAAATACGAAATTTACTTTATAATTTTTTTTTAATAATAAATATAAAGTAGAAATTATTATATTATAAAAATGTATTGTTATGTTTGACGTCTTTTGAAATCAAACAGAAACCCTACAAATAATTTTTTTTAGCATAAATTTAAATTTGTGCCAGGAAGATCTAAAATATTTAAGGAATTTAGATACAAAAATTTGGAATTTTTTGTTAATTTTAAAGTAAAGTAGAAATTATTATAAAACAAAAATTTATTGTTATATTTTACGTCTTTTGAAAACATTTGTTATTTTTTTTTAACATTATTGATTTACATTGATGCCAGTGAGAGCCAAAAAATGTAAGGAATATTCATAAAAATACGAAATTTTTGTATTAATTTTTATTTAAATAATAATAAATTCATGCCAGAAAAAGCCAATTTAGAGAATACGAAGTTTTTTTTATTAATTTTAAGTTAAATAATAAATTAGAAATTATTATATTACAAACATGTATTGGTATTTTGGTATTTTTGAAAACAAACAAAAAATCCTAAAAATAATTTATATTTTTTTTTAACTTATTAATTTGTATTTATACCAGAAAGGCCAAAAAATTTGAGGAATAAACATAAAAAAAAAATAAATAAAAGTAGAAATATTTATATAACAAACATTTATTGTTATTTTTGACATCTTTAAAAAAATAATCATTAAAATAATTTTATTTTTATAAATTATTAAGTTATATTTATGCCAGAAATAGCCAAAAAACAAAGGAGTATATATATGTATTAAAAAATTCAAAACGTTGTTATTAATTAATATTAAAATAATATAATAAAGTAGAAATTACTAGGTAGAATTTCAGCAAATTTATATTGTCCTGAGAGATACCCAAAACATAATCTGTTATATTTTATTAAATCGCGCCGTACCACATTTGAGCACAGCTGATTGTTGTTGCTCGAGTTGTGTCTGGCACTTTTGCATTTATGCATCGTCATAAGGATGACCCACGTCGTGAGCAGTAAACATTCTAAATATGCCAGACTTACGTTAAATTTATTTAAGTGTACTTACAGCTAATGCTAAACAACAAATGGCTTTAGTTTCTGTCTTGTTGGGCCAGTCGTCGTCGTCGCTTATCATTTGCAGCATATCGCTCCAAGCTCCAAATGGCTTGGCACATTCTGATGCGATAAGCAAAGCTCCGGCTACGGCTTCGTTCAACTCTGGCGGCACACACACACACAAGCACAGTGCAGCAGCAACAACACAACCGAACAGCAACAACAACAACGCCCAAAATTGCTAGTAAAATGCGGCTTATAGTTAGTTGGGTGGCCGGGTTTGGGGTTTTTACCGAGGGGGTAGCTGATAGTTTGTCCCAAAATTGTTGTTTATCATGGCGTTGCAGGCATTCAGTCAGTTAGGCAGGCGCTGGGCGTCGTCGTCGCCATTTTGCACTTCAGTTAATTAAGTAAAGGCTCTTGATGGCTGTTGTTGTTGCCAACGAAACCGCTGGTGAAAAGCCAGCCGGAATCCCCCAGTTGAATCAATTGATGATGTTGCCTTGTAGCAGGCAGGCGCTGACGCTGTTGTTGCTGGCAGCGAATCATTTCATTTAACAATTTCTCATTGAATGTTTTAACGCGTATTTTCCAACACTGGCGAACAATGGCGGCGCTCTTTCACTTATTATCTACTAACGCCCCCTTTTCGCTCTGGCACTTAAAAAGGCAGCATTTAACTTGCTGGCTGTCAACTCTTTGTCATTGTTTCAATGCTGCCACAGTTACTTGCAGCCGTTTTCAGGTAAATGTATAGGTGTGTGTGACTGTGTGTGTGTGGGTGATATTGTGGCATGCATCCTGCTCAGCTCTCCTGCCATCCGTGTGTGCTGTCTGATAAGCAACTGTATGCTTTGCATATTAGTGTATATGTGTGTTTGTGTGAGTATGCTTGTTAGTATCTATGTGTGTGTGCGTGTATTTGTATGGGTGTGCCCCGTGTCCATGTGGCATGTTGATAAGGCGACAACGGCAAGTGAATATTTTTGCGCGCGCGTCATCAGCGCAAAATGAATACAACAAAACTATTGTCTGATGTCAGGCGTTGCCTGCTCCAGCTCCATCCCTACTCTCTACCTCTTTCACATAGATACGCATACCCATACAGGCACACACACTACTAACACACCTTGTGAACCCTTCTTCGTGTCCTGCCCTGTTTGCTGCTGCTCCTGTTGTTGTTGTTGTTGCATTCAACGCGCTTATCTTGCCTCGACCGACTGCCTGAGCAGAGCGCCTGGACAGCCCCAAACCCAAACTATGCGCCCCTCAAGCTCAACTGACAACAAAATGCCACACCTACACTCATACACACATTGCTCGCCTGTGCACTCCATTTAAAATCTTTTTGCTTATCGCTGCTCGCCTGATTGATGGCCATAGATAAGCGCTGTGCGCCAGCCGAGTGCGCGTATTCCTCTCTCTCTTTCTTTCTCGCTCTCTATGCTACTCTCCGCACTAGTCCCACTCCCCTGCGGCAGAACTCAACTCGTTTCCACTCGGCTCTCCTTTTGCTTTTGCTCCTGCAATCGGCAATCGGTGGCGCTTCTCCTGTGTTGTGTCCTCGTTTCATGTTGTCCTTGCCACTGTTGTTGCCATTGCTTGTTGTTGTTATACCCTGCAGTCTTGAGGTCAAGGGTATTATAGATTTGTGCATTGTTCGGAACAGGCAGAAGATGGTGTGGCAGGCTATTAGTTGGACATGTTCTTCTGTCCATTTGTACAGCATCCTTTTAGAGAGCAGAAGGCTAAGACCAACATATTTTACCAAAACAGGCAATATCCATAAGCAGCAGAGGAGCTCTTAATAATGTGAATTATAATTAAAAAATCGTTTGTTGAGCAATGTTAAATTATATTTTATTATTATTTTAAAAATAAATCTATTTTTTTTCATCATAAAAACAAGAATTATGTATTCTTTTAAATATTACAAGAATGCATAATAATTTTTAACATTTTTTGAGAAAAAACAATTTTTATTAATTTAAAAATAAAAAATTAAATAAATTATTAAAATATTTAAAAAAATAATTATATTTTTTTTCTTCATAAAAACAACTGTTATGTATTTTTTTAAATATTACAAAAATGTACAAAATGTGCTGCCATTTTGGCAAACAAAAAATTTTCATTAATTTAAAAATAAAAAAATAAATGTTTTTTTTTAACATTGCTATACCCCAAATCGATTTGATTAATATTCACACCAAAGAAAGACGTGTTTAAAAAAAATAAGAAAAATTAAAATATGAAATTTGATAATTTTTTTAAGAAACTGTGTACGAAATAAATTATTTTTAAATGCCCACTTAGATTTTTAAAAAATTGATTCCAAAATATTCAGAATAATAACGTTTTACAATAACTTTAAAAACTCATATTTTTCGATTCATTTTTTTTTAATCATGCATCGGACTGCAGTTTCCAGTACCCTATCCAGCTAGACGTTTTCCAATTTATTCACCTCTGAAACTTCAATAATATTCTACTTCTTTCATAGTTAAAAAATCTAGAGCCACCAAATCAGTAAAATCCGTAAATAGACTGTGAGTCGTTTAAATAACGAATCATTAGAGTGTTCAATTAGTCGGGCAGAAATGCAAAACTGCCCAATAACAGCTTATTCTAAATATATTCTGCCCAAAAAGCGACAATATCTGTCAGTGTGTCCATACTTTTTCCCCTATTAATAATGCATTACGTGTGAAAAGAAATCAAATTGTATTATTTTTTTTTCAGTGTAAAATTTTTAAATTATGAAAAATATACAAAATTGTTTTATGCTTTAAAAAAAAAATTTATCACAAATACTCTTCGCAACAAAAATAAAACAACCTACAATATATAACACTTAAAATTCTTATTGTTCTTCCCCACTTTGTTAGTCCGGCACTTCTGCATTTTTGCATTGTTATTTAGGTTGCTTACGTCGTTAGTCGGGCACTTCTGCATTTATGAAGAAAAAAAAATAATTCCTTGCAAACACGTAGGTGTTTCAAGGGGAAAAAAATGGTTACTTAAATTTTTTTTATTTTTTGAATAATTATAAATATATTTCCTAGAGCGCCAGAGTAAAACATATGGCTCCTTTTTTTTAAGTAATTGTTGTTTGCAGTGTATCCCACAGTCAGCTACCACCTTAACTGCTTTACCATTTTGTTCATATTGTTGTTGCTATAGTTTGGAATGTGTTGTTGTTGTTGTGTTCGTGTTGGAGCTGACGCTGGCACTGGGCTCTGCTCTGCTCTGTCGCTGCATCGACTGCGCTGCTCCATTTGGCATTGTTTGGTCCCATTAGCGCGGGTGTTATCAGCTCCGGCGAGTTGATTCCTTTTTGCGCTTGGGCTTTTGCTCTATATGTTTGTTTGTATGTGTTTGTTTGTGTGTGTGAGAACGTCCTCACCCCGCTGCTCTTGCAGCTGCTGCTGCTGAATGGCTGAGTGAGAGTTTGCGATAAGAATGTAAAATATAAAATATGGCGTTTGCTCTGAGGAATGTCCTTTTTGTGGCTTGCCTTCCTTAGCCCTCCCTCCACTCTAGACCTCCTTGGTAACTTGCTTGCCTGTTGGTTCCATTTGTATTTGTAGTAGTATAGTGGTAACTGTGTTGTTGTTTTTACACTTTTCCGGGGCGTATTCGCTTTGGATTGGTTTTTAAGAGCTATAGAAAGGCGTTTTTGGAACTATTTTAAATTTTGAGTTTATTTTTGTCAAAATAGAATTTAGATTCCTTTTTGGATTTTTAAAGAATATCTAAATTCTATTTTGACAAAAAACAACACTTAAACGACCCGATCAATATAAAACTTTAAATTTTTTAAAAATAGATTGTGACCTTTTAAAGGTGATAACAAATTTGTCTTTACTTTATTCGTTAAAGTAAGAATTCTCTTCGAACAGTTATTAACCTCATGTTCCTCCCAGGGGCGACTGATAAATTAGTCAGTCAGGAAAATTCTATTATTAAGAGAAAATTATTCTGATTATGATTCTTCTTAAAATTGCTCAAAAATTCCCAAATCAAGAATATTTTTCCAAGAAGCTATCCACCATCCATCAAGCACATTTTTTTTTCAAGTCATTTTAAACATTCTCAAATTAAGATTTTCTTTCATGGAAAGGGCGAACCTGACATAAGAGTATTTCTTAAGTTAAAAGCATGAAATTCTTGATTTCTTTCAGTGATAATGGTACTATAGTCGGAGCACTGCTTCAAATTCCAATACACTACATTTATATAAAGTTTTATAAATTATAATTCGAAGAATTTTTATATAATTTTAGACAGTCATTAAGAATTATAATTTACATGAAACATTTTTGGGCTCGGCTTCATTTGATCTTCAAAAGACCTGCAATAATACTACTGAAGCTTTTTATTATTTACTAGTCTAAGTCATTTAATGCTAGCGCCAAACAAAAGGTCGATACTCCGTCCAACTACCTTAAAATTGATTCCTTAAAAACGAATTCTGTAATAGTACGATATTTTTCTATGTGATCACATACAACGAATTCTGGTATAGAGAATTTTTTATGCAAGGAACCAAAAATCTGCTCCCATTTCAATTCATATTTATGTCTTCTATAAAAGACGCTATTTGCCCAAAGACACCGCCGTTCGGAAGAGACTATAAAATATGGGTACCTGTTCTCTTCGAACAGTTTCTAATAGAGATCCCCATGCTTCGCCTAGTGGCGACTAACAAAATAGTCAATCAGGAAATTAGTATAATTATGTTTTCGATAAGAAGTGGGATACAGTACGCCTGAAATTCTTAGGTGTCAACCGACTCGTCCAAATTCTGCTTGGTATTTCAAAAGTTCAGATATTTTCGGAAAAAAAATTTATATAGCTCGCAATTATAGTTCAAAAACATATTCCAGATAAAGTCCAACCGAAACACTAAGTTGCAACAGGTTGATAATTGGTATTTGCCATGTTTTTATTGAAGCCCCGAATTATTAATTTTATATAGGGGTTGGTTATGAGCGCCAATTAGCAGGTGACGCAATATGCGGGCCCTTTACTCGTGCCTCTCTAAAAAAGAGTGCACAGATTTAATTTTTGTATGGTAGCTATATGAAAAAGTAGACCAATTATTATCAAACTTTACACAAATGTGTACACTACATGTACTTGCAAAAAGAGTATTTAAACTTCATCGCTTTGCACTTACTTTCTTTATCGTTCTTTTTGTTTTGTGCATTGTTCTTGTGCATTGTATATATGTGTATGTGTGTTGGTATTTTGTCAATTTAATGGCTGAACTACACTGCGACAAACTTTTGTTCTTTGGCTGACTTTTGTTGTTGTTTGTGTAAAGTGAGGGAGGAAGTTGGCTCTTGGGGGGGTACAACAATACGCATTTAAGTTTTGTGCAGCCTCATACTTTATGCTTTTCCCATGGCCCACACCCACCCCCAACCCCTTTTGATTCTGTTGAGCTTTGCTTATCAGCAGCTGCGTCTGCAGCGTTCCACTTGCAGTTTGTCATTGCAGCCGCTGCCTGCTCGCATTTATCATATCCTCTCACACACACACACACACCCACACACACACACACACACATACGCATTCACATTCAAACACACAGGATAAGGAATTTATGAATGTGCGTGTTCTCTGCCTGACCTCTGACCCAAACTCACAAACGACAAAAAACCAGCACCAACACCCTACAATGTTTGCTTTAATGAACATGATTTTTATTTTTATTTATATATGGACAAAAAAACAACAACTACCAAATAGTGTCCAGTGTCCGTGTGTGTGCCAGCTGGGGCGCGTAATTTGTAATTTACCAAAATTGTTATTATCCTTTAACCCACAGAGTTGTCCAACAGTGTGTCCAACAAATGGCAAAGGTTTTTTTTCCTCATTTTTTATTTTATTTATTTGCCCAAATGTTGATAAAAATCTCAGCACAAAGTGGACAACATGGAACTTCTACATGGAACTTGATGTGTACGGACGAGCCATACATTGAACGACATTGAACATCTTGCTTGAGTGCCTTTTGTGTGTGTATTTGTGGTAGCGAGTATCTTTGTGTGTGTGTGGTGTGAACCTTTGTTGTTGTTGGGGCGCCTAAATGGTTATGATTTTTATTTGCGGGCCCAAAAAACAGTTTTGGTCAACACTTTGAGTCAGTCGCTATCCGGCACCAAATCATGAGGCATGAGTCAGAGGCACAACAACAAACTGAATTCGTCAGCAGATGTCGTAAAATTTGGGAATACTCTTGATATAATTGGCTTAATTATGGCTTATATTTGAAATGTTCTTTAATACGATAAGTGCTAAAGATACATACGATATATGGTTTGGGATTAATTGATCTTGAGTGAGCTTATTTAAAAGTTTTAACATACGTCACTGGTGGAGCCAGGGATGTGTTTTCGGGTCCGGTGTTCCCCGATGTTTAAAATATGGGTTCAAAGTCTTTTACGAGCTCAGATAGATAGGTACTCTTCGAAGTGAAGAACCTTCCCAAGATCAAATCCTAGATCCGCACCTGACATATATGTTGTTAAAGGAAAGATTATAGTAGTATTAAGCCTTATTCGGCGTCAAAGATTCCGAACTGTCTGTATGCTTGGCATAAGCCATCCACAAGCAGTCTCCATTGTCTTCTTCATAGAACGGTCTCCCTGAGCTCAGTGATATTAGACAACCTGCTGCCACGTTCCACGCTAGTGTTAATCTTGCTCAGGAATGATCGTCTTCAGATAATTTTCGTCCGGCCTCTGCGTCAATTGAATTGCGGGTTGCATTGCAAGGACATATAAGTGATGTCGTTTGGTCAAGCCTAATTTCCTTCTTCGAATTTGCATCCAACATGCCAGTTCTTAACCATAGTTCTTTATTTTATACTCGGTTTTGCAAAAATATTAGGCAGATCTTTGTTACGTTTCGCCGCCATAAAGAAGTACGGACAAGACACAAGATTTTAATATCGAAATTTTGGTTCGATAACTATAAAAATTCGACGACCACATCTAATTATTTCGTATAAAAGCACCGATTTTTTATTCTTGCAGTTATATCTGTCATTGTGCCTCCACTACATGTTATTGTGCTTCCCCAATATTGAAATTATAGAGATTGCTTCAAAAAATTGTTATGCGAATGCGAAACACGGAAAATATAGATTATAATAAAACAATGTCTTCCCCAAGGCAGGAGAGCTAAGTATGTTAGATAGCACAGCTGATGGCCATTCCTTTATCGTCTTGATCTCTCTCCCTGCTTCATTATTTTGGGGTTTCGATATAAAAAAAAGAGCCAGATCCGCTATGGCCAGACATTGGGAGTCTTTCCTTAGAAGTTTAGAGCAGTCGTTGGCGTGGGAAACTTTCTATGTCCTAATCTCCGCAGCTAAGGATGAAGTTGTGATAGAGAACATGCATCGTCCCAATTATTATGTTTTTGGTGCGGTGTTCTGTTGTAGCTCTTGTCACCAGCCTGGTCCTGTTTTGTGGATTCGCCGAAGAATTTGGAAGAAGTCACAAACGATCTGTACGGTTTCTCTTATATGAGATTTCGATAAAAAAAAAAGCTATATCCGCTGTGGGCAGACATTGGCAGCCTTTCCTAAAATATTTAGGGCACTCGTTGGTGGTGAAAAGTTTCTATGCAGCTGTGAAGGAAGCTGGGTCATATGCATCCTATATATGTGAAATCACCTAAAGCGTGTACGATGGGACAACCGGACACTACTCCCATTCTCTTGTAGCCTTGGCTCTGATTGAATCTCTTATATGAGATATTACGTTTGGAAGGGGTCTTTTTATGTCTGTAACCGCAAGAGCCCACTCGCCCCCTTGTTACTAGATACATATACTGGGAAGCCCGCACAGCAAATGGTGAGTGAGCGATAAAAGCCATTAGTAAGACCATTTTCCGGCTAAGCTTTCTTTTCATGGTATTCAATGTCAGAGCCTTGACCTAGTGAACTGACTGTCCAGTATGTCTATCAGTCTTGCTGCGGATATCTCGCAGCTAAATACGATGCATCGTTTGGGAAGACGGAATCAAAGCTGCATCGCAAACTCTTCAGAGAAGACGCCTGGTTCTGTGTTGCCTCTCTCTGGAAAGACTTCGAGATTTAAAATTAACTTACTTCTGAGGCCGCTGTCTACTGTTTTCCTGTCATCTGTTAAACGTTAAGCCCTTAATAGCAGTTTTGCGCTTCCAATCTTTGCTATTCGGGAAGACTGCAAGATTTCAAATAAACTTACTTCACATTTACCTTGTGAACTCCTTTTACCTATATATAAGAAACTGCACCTAAAAGCATATTTTGCGGGTATTTACTCGTTGCCCATCTTTTAGATACAGTGTAGAATGTGCTTCAAAACCCGATCTACGCCCCTTTCCCCGCAAATGCTCTTTGCTTTACTTAGATCTAGTAAACCCGAAAACCTGGATCCACTAAAAGAAACATATTCTTTTCAAAAATAATTCGATAACATCTGCTGATGTAATAGTAAAAGGGAAAACCCGGATTTCCTGATAATAAGGTACTTTGATCAAAAATTTTAAAAATCGAAGATGGCTCTAATGACCATATCGCAAACCGATTATAAAAATGTTTCGATGATTGGGTCTTACGCTGGCATTAGAATAGAATGACAATGACGGATTTGGCAATTTTAGAAAAAAAAGGGGAACATCAAATCGGGTTACTGAGAGCGCCACTCAATATAGAAACTTTTACTTTCGAGGCTCCTCTTACATAACAAATTAAAAGAAAAACTATAATACAATATCAATCTATTAGAAAAACGGATAACATTTATCAATACTCAAAACATATGCATTATGTTTAGAAAGAAACAAAGACGTCTTTTATAAGGTATTCCTGATGTACGTATTCAAATTCCTAACCTAATTGTGTGGCCCTGAACATAAAGCAAATGACAGCGCATTGATAAGGAAAAGGGAATTCTCAAGTAGAGCACATTTCCGACCTCATATGTGCAGGAAAAGATACAAAATGACACACACACACAGATACAGCTCAGACAGACGCAGACATTGTAAATTGAAGACATCGAAGACAGTCGCAGCCTGATCAAGCAGTCAATGTGTGTGTCTGTGTGTGTGTTTTTGAGAAATATTTTTATTGCACCTTCCTTTTATGATGGCACTTCCGGAAATGATAACAGCAGCAAAAAAAAAACAAAAAGGAACAGAAGAGGCAGCGACAGCGACAGCCACGTTATCCACTCAAGATCTAGATGCACTGAAATCGTTGACATGAGCAGCCAGTCAGAGGTCCTTTTGCCTGCCAATTACTATATGTGGGTGTGTATCTGTGTGTAAGTGTGTATGTGTGAGTATTCTGTATATGATTGTCTCAACGCCGCGTCACTTGGCGTGTGCTGTATCTGCATCTGAGCATTTACCTGCGCGCATTCATAAGATGCGACATAACGTCAGACATTCAATGTCTTTCTCATTTTCTTAAGGCGACAGAGAGCAAAATGATGAGCGACGACGACAAAGAGACGGACAGACAGTGAGAGAGAGAGAGGTCGGAAGCGACAACTTGTCGCTTAACTGTTTTACAAGCCCTCTTCTTGAGCACAATTTGCGTGCAGGCGTCAGCGGCGCTGTCGGCGTCGCCGTCAGTGTCTCAATATCGGTTATAGGATCATTGACACTTTTTGCTGTGGCAGAGTACACTGAGAAAAATTGTGGAACTTTGGAAAAATAATAATAATATTCTGACATCTTTTATGAGAATCAATAAGGGATGGCTTCAAAGATTCTTTAGTTAGAAGTCGCCCCTTATGGCAATTGGGCTGCCAAAAAGGCATCAGGGCTTATTGTGGACTGCTCTTAGCTTCAGGACTCTTCCTCGACCTTACCGGCATGGGTGGCCCTACCGATAGCTATGCTACCGCCGGCATCGCTCTTGGATTCATCGCCCCTTATGAGCCCCCTCACCACGACAAGGTGGCTACCCCGAGAGGGCTCTATACTCCACTTAGAACTTCAGAATTCATAGTACTAGTAGTGGAATAATAATTGTCTAAAAAAGAAGAACAGCTTATTCGCTTTAATTAGGTTCTTTAAAGGTAATTCCGGAAAACAATATTATGATCTTTGAGATAACGACTTAAAAATCGATTGTATACTAAAAACTTCCACACATCTTGTGTGATTGTCCAGCAATAGTATCACATATTTGGGAGCTAAATGGATCACCCCGAAAGATTTACTTTCTTTCATAAGGAAGGCAGATGGTATTTTTCCTAAAAAATGGGTACTGTAGATCTTCACGTCGCACTACCAACTCTTTTAATCTTTCTCTTCTCAATAAATAATAAATGCATTTTTTTAAAAATAGTAAAAAATCAAATAAATTTTGTTTCAAAAATCTGACTTAACTTGTTTTGTAAATTTGAGGCTTATAAATTTATGTGTTATTGTGTATTTTCCAAAAGGAATTTTTTTTGCCTAACTTATTTCGAATTTCAATACATTTTTCCTAAAACTATGATCGATTATTTTTAAAAATTTCAATATTTTTTTTTCGTGGAACTATGATTTTTTTTGTTTGCCAAATTTTCTTCGAATTTGAATATTTTTTTTCAAAGAAATTTTTTTGACAGATTTATTTTGAATTTCAATATTTTTCTCCTGAAAAAACGATAAATTTTATATTTTTTTAAATAAAATGTTTTCGCCAAATTAATTTCGAATTTCAATATTTTTTTCTGAAGCTATGATTTTTTAAAAATAAATTTTTTTGGTCAATTAATTCAGAATTTCAATATTTCACCTGAATCTGTGATAAATTTTGTTTTTTAAAAAGTCAATTTTTTTGCCAATTTATTTTGAATTTTAATATTTTCTTCCGAAACAATGATAGATTTTTTTAAAACGAAATTTGTTTGCCAAATTCATCTCGAATTTCTATAATTTTTTCTGAAATTATGATACATTTTCGTTTGTAAAATCATTATATTCCCCATATTGGAACTACTTATTGTAATAAAATTAACTTTATTTCGCTCAGTGTATCGGCTTAAAGTATGTCTCATCGTCTCTCTAACTTGGCCTACTCGATTTTTATGACATTTTGACTTTCGATTTTGGTCGGCGTCATCTCTCTCTTGGTATTTAGTCTTTGTTGTTTTTGTTATTGTTTTGTGGGCTTAACAACGTCAACTTGACGCCGAACTAATTGATGCGATAACTTTTGTTTATCACTCACTTACCCAAGCCTGACTGCGGTATTCAAAACAGTCGCTATGCCTTCTTGATAATATAAAAATATATTTATTGTATGTTATATACTATATACAGATATATATATTTATATGGTTACTTTTGAAAGCGGCAAAGTGTTATCGGTTTTTGAATTTCTCTGTCTCTGCAGCGTATTGTTATCCAAAATTTTAATCTTGCACTTACGAACTGCACAGAGTGGAGTGAGTCGAAAGAGACGAAAAAAAGATACTAATATTACTACTACTACCTCACCTCATAGATGCCAGGCGAAAAGCAGGCAAACGGTGTGTGCTGATAAGTTTTATGTGAATATCATGCCGTAAAGTATTTATCATATATATGGGTAGTCTTCATGTGTCTGTGTCAGCTAGTGGAAAGGGTTCCTTTCCAGATAGTGCTAGTAGTGACGCAACTGGCACCCGCATCCGCATTGATGGCTTCCTGATGCATTAAGCAGTTTCAGCATTTTTTTATGACCACTTAAGCGGCGCCTGCACAGACACAAAAACAACAACAATAACAACAACAACAAAATTTAACATCATAAACAACAAAAATAACCGAACAACCAAACAACATCGCTCATTAAAATTGCACACCGATGAGCAGACTGAACAACTAATAAAAAAGGAATGTCGCGACTATAAGATACACTTTAGAAGTTTTATAATATGTTTAGAAATATTGTTAAAGGTGCCAAGGTAATTATTTTTATGGGTTAATTGATGTTTTTTGTGCTGCGCTGTAGAGCTTAGTAAGCCCTGCCAAGATTCTAGTTTTTTATATAATTAGGTACCATTGTTAGAGGGGTTGATAGTCCAGAGCGCTATATTGCCTACTAGATCTACAGAATCCGCATATATTAAGTTAAGTTAAGGCAGCAGTTAAAACGTGACGTCACTTGGGTCATAAAATAGGCCCATTGTAATACCGGAATTGTGGACTTTCCTCCACCCTTCCCTACTCTTTTTTATATTAGACTCTGCCAAATTATAATTAATTGTGGTTTTAATTTAGACGTTTGTAAGAGATTCGATTTTCAGACCTGGTTATGATTTTTTTTTAATCTATTAGGGTCGATTAATGGCCTATTTACCGTTCCCTTTGTAAGGACAGCGATCGAGTGCCATATTTTGAAAGTTCTTGGAGTTGTTGGAAACGAAATTCGAAAACCCTGAATCATATTAATGGTAGGGATATAAAACCATGACAGTAAATGAAATTTCATTTTTTTAAGTAGCCCTAAGTTGATTTTATGCCCTTGTAAGAAATACTTTGAATACATCAAGGTCGATCAATGGCCTAATACCTTTCACTTTATTTTGTTTCCTTAAAACGACTTTCATGACTCAAATCCTTCCACCCAACAATTAAAGTGCTATATTTTCAAAGTTGTCGAAAAACCTGGATAAGATTTTCAAAGGTAAGGACATATAGTAAGTCATTGACATTAAATTAAATAATCATTTTTTTTATACGTATAGTATCTCAAATTCCGAAATTTAACTCAGTTTTCCGAATTAATATATGCAGGATCAAATTGTAAGTATGAGCTTTTTTAGGTAGTAAATCGCCCTAAGGAGTAACACTAGTGTTTTTTTTTTCGATTATATATCATACATATTTTAAGCTACAAAAACCTATTTTTTCAAAGTAATCTTCGGAGAGGCCTCCACGGCTGCAGCTTTTTGACATAGCCATTGATCTAAAGCATAAGAAAAATGTGTCTTCTCTCTTAATCTATGCAGTAAAAGATAGTGAACCACGTTGGTTTTTTAAAAAATATAAATTTTAAAAGGATTAAAAATAAATTAAAAAAAAAAAAATCATGACATATGACATATGAAAAGGTTTTGGTATAAAGATTGTGTCAAAATATCAAATCAATCGGATAAAAATTGACTGAGTTATTCATTAAGCTATTCGCAAAAAAATGGTTTCGAGAAAGGCACGTTTAAAGATTCAAAATTGGTCCGACCGCAGGCGATAATTTTTTATTTTTTTTTTTAATTACACTTTGGAACATCATTGCCGACATAATCTACTAATTTGGGTAAAAAAATACGATTTTTTGAAGATTAGTTTTACCCCTTAAAGATTCAATCATCAAAAGCTTTTCTGGCAGATTTCTAACGTTTTCGATTAAATTTTCGCCTTATAAACCACCTGTTATTGGTTTGATTTTTAGTCGTGATATCTTTGTAGCCGCTAAGCTGACTCAATTTGAGAGAGTCTCATCTTTACTTAGAACTGAACCTTCATTACTACATAAGATATGAAGTCATAATTTTTGTTATCACCCTTTGGGTAGAATTTTAACCAAGAAATTTATGTTAATATAAGGGATAAAATAAACAGAATACTTTTAAAATGCATATTTCCGATTTTTACGATCATGTGAAAAGTTGTATATGAATTTGAATATTTTGAGTGGGTTTTTGATATTCTTTGAATCTTTTAAAATTTGGCCAAAATTCTTATATCGAATATTCAAAGCTATTCTCATGATCGATTAGTTTATAAAATAAATGCTTAATATAATGCTTAAAATGGCGACCATATAAAAAAAAAAACTATCATAACTTTTGAGGATACTGATTTTTTATTTTATTTGCAATTACTACCATACTTATTTTTGAGAAACTCGGAGATCAATAGAAAATTTAAGAAATATTAAAAACAATTTAAAATTTTGCATGCTTTAAAGTTTTGGCTTTTATTGAGTACTCAATAAATAATCGGAAATCTGGCAAAAATAAAGTGTAAAATGATCAAAATCTAAGAAACCTATTTGAATATACATATTAATACTAATACTAATACTAATACAATATGATAAAATATGAACCAATTATACTAAATATTTCCCACAATATATAAGAATATACTTAATTTAATTTGGTTCAAAACTTATATTTCTAATTAGGAACTTTTCTACAGTAATCCATTTAAGTCCTAATTTGAAGATCGGAATAGTCAGATGTGCATCGCATTTTCGAACGTTCCTATGATTCAAAGAAAACAACGTGAACTACCAATAAAGGTTACTTGAGGGTTAGTATCGTAGCCACCCCAACGAACTCTTTTCTTTATGCAGCGTGCTTTTTTTAGAGGTTCACCACTTTGAGTTGGCATCACTGCTTTATCTGACAGCCCGTTTAACAGCTTGCAGTTGCTTTTTGTTGTTGTTTGTGTAACTTATTCAAAATTAAAACTTTTGTTCTCCTTTGAAGCCCATTTTTGGTCACATGGTCGAAATCATATTTAAACATTAATGTCATAAAATTTTCTATCTAATACTGCTTGCTTCATTGGTAAAATATATTTCTTCGTTTTATTAAGACTTTAACTTCTAAAAAAAGCACCCTTTATTTTAAAAATTACTTATGTCAATCTTTTGTGTTTCTAGAAAAGAAAAAGTTATAGGTTATTTATAGTCGGAGAACCCCCCAAATAAATATTTTTTCAAATGTTGCCACTCTTAATCCCATACTTGTCGATTTGTCTACTATTTTCAAGGTTTTTTTTTAATATCTACAAAAAGTGTAAAAAAAATTATACTATCAAAAATATTGGAACCTGCTACTTCTATTTGTTACCCACATTGACACCAACCTGTTAAAACTTGCCCCAGAAATAATCAGACACAGTCGTAGACTACAGAGTATATAACTTAACTTAACTCCAAGTCAGCAATTGGCGCCGACGGCTATGATAATTACCTGAGCTTAGCCTCTTAAACTCGGTCCCCATGAAATCAGCCAAGCAGCAAGTATTACAGCTGTACGACGCCGGAGAGGAAGAGAAGCTGGGCGTGGTTTTTTTTTTGTTGTGTTCTTGTATCTATGAGGAGTATCTGCAGCGATGTGTGTGTGTGTGCGTGTGGGTGCGATGACTGCGACGGCGGCAGCACAAAGATATGCGGCATGAAATTTAAATTATTTTGATTGATTGCTAGATTAAGAAGTAAGCAGCGCACTGAAAAGACAACAGACAAGAGTTGGCAGCGCAAGGTGGTTCCAAACTCCGCCAGAGATAAGACTTGGGCGGTGCAGAAATGGAATGAATGAATGTCTGAGATGTAGAATGAAAAGTCTGTGCAGAACATTCGCACTTTATTTATGTTAATTTATTTAATTTTGCTACAATGAAGTAATTCCAGCAAGTTAATAAATATGAGTGCAGATAATAAGCCGGATAGAGGCAAGGAAGATAGCTTAAATGTTGGCTCATAAGGCTGACCCACAACTTGACGAACGCAGCTGCTGTTGGCTGGCTGGTTGCCAGATACAGATACAGCAAACGATGGTAGATACAACCGACGTACTATGAGATAAATGTAGAGCGTTTCCCAGCAAGGTTGGAAGACTTGAAGCAGTTTGGCAAATACAAAAATGTTTTGTAATTGAGTTGAGTTCAGTTGAGAGAGAGACATGCATAATGATTATATAAGACTTGCTTAAACACAGACGGAGACCCTACAAAAACTCAGTATATTATTATTGTTATTATTATAGAAGCGTTTTTTTGTCGTTTTTGTTTTTTGGTAGCGGGGGTTGTAGGGAATCTACGAAGTAGCTGCAAAACTTTAAGTAGATTTATTTCATGATAAATGATTTCTGTTGTTGTTTTGTTTCCTTTTTTTTATATGCTTTGCCACAGACACAACAACAACAAATACAACAGTAACAACAACAACAACAACAAAATGCTGTTGCTAATCTTAACGACGCATCGCTCAGCTACGAAATGAAATAACGCGGCAAGAGCAGCGCATTGTGAACGTGTTGGAAAACACAAAAAAAAAACATAAAAGATACTCTAAACACACACATACATACATGCACACACAGATACTATAAAAAATAACCCCCAAGTAAGTTGCTTATCAGCTGCAGGATCTTATCAGAGCGTACGATCAATGAATACGCTGACTCGCTTGCCTTCCAACTTTGCCGAGTTTCGAACTCGAGTTCGAGTTGGTTGCCTGAATATCGAGGTCGTCACTATATATATATACATATACATGTATATATCTACTACTATCTGTATGTAAGCGGGAAAGTGAGCGGGTTTGTAAGCGGGATTGTAAGCGGGTGTGTTTTGCAATTGCAGCTACACACAGTCGCAATATCATTTGTTTGCGTCTCGTTGTTGTTGCTGCGAGGGATGGTTCATTAATTGAATATCTTGGTCCAAAAGGACACAAAAATTATTTACTTTATTTTTCATTTTATATTTTTTCGAATATTTATTATATTGGCAATCGACCGATAAGCTTAAAAGGTTATATTTCAATATTGGTATAAAAGCAAATCGCTTCACACTAAATATAACTTAGTGTGTGATAAAAATAATTTACTAAAGACTAGAGTAAAAGAAAGACTTGGTAATTTGTGGTAAATAGTTGCCTCTTGCAATATTTAATTTTTTGACAAAATTGTCTAGCTGGATAATGTAACGAAAACAGCCCCAACCGATTTTCGAAAAATCCATTCCAGTTTTTAAGCTTACTCATTACGATTAACTATGACGAGCTACCGAATATTTTGAAACTAATTGTTATAAATCTAATTTAGTTACAGAGCGCTTAAAAAATTTGTTTCATTTTCTAAAAAAAAATATTTATGCAATCGTCTTAATAAAATTAAATATTCGAAATGTAATAAATTCTAAAAAGAAAAATGACAAGGGTTATTTATTAATAATATATTTTTTTATTATTGATGTATTGAATTGATTTATTTATTTTTAAATATTATACTACACTAGTTTACAAATATAAGTGAAAAAGTGTTTTTTAGCGAAACTTGTTTATTTTGTTAAAATTTACATTACGCGGTCCTGGTTCCTTTCCGATTTCGAAGATCTTAGACTCAAAATATTCGTAAAAGAGTCTCTTTCAGCTTAAAGCTTAATATTATTTGAAACATTATTTTTTCGTTAATAAAATACATACCGAAAATGTGTAATTTTAAAAAATTTTAAAATATTACTCCTTTTTTCGACTTTGGTTGCCTGTAATTGAGAGATGTAAATGAGATATTAATGAAAAATTACAACAAGTGCCCAAAACATGTTTTTCGCAAATATCTCGAAAACGCTGCGAAACGGTTGCCATTTTCGTGTTTCTCAACCTCAAATTACTCTAAAAACACATTTTTACGAAGTTTCATTTTTCGTGTAAGCTAGTGTTATATGTCAACCGCCATTTTTTTATTTTGTTAAATTTTTCTGTTTAATGTAAACCTCTAAATAGGGTAAAGTGAGGCAATTCCGACCGCGTAGTTGGTTTTGGCCATACAATTTAAGGAAAAACTTTAAAAATTTTAAATTGATTTATTTTTGAAGCATTATTTTTTCTTTGTGTTCAATGTAACCCTATACATACGGCAAGGTAAGCAAATCCGGCCTAGTTATAGTAGTGGCTATTCAAAATTTTTTTTAAATTTGTCATATATAGAATAAACAAAAATTGGGCAATTCTAATTTAAGGAAATTATAATTAAAATGTTGTTGTTTTTAAGAATTAAATTATATGTACATCGCAATATTTTTAAAAGCATAAAAAAAGTCCAATAATTGATTTTGTTCAATTTTTTGTGTTAAATGTAACCCTTTACATAGGTTAAGGTGGGGCAAATACGACCTAGTCGTTGGGTTTGGCTATAAAAAAGTTACCAAAAACAAAATTAAAGAAAATACTTATAAAATTATTAAATTGATTTATTTTTGAAGTATTAAATTATATGTCAAATGCAATATTCTTAAACACACGTAAAAATTTACAATTTATTTTAAGGTATTTCCAATTTATGATTTATTGTAGTTAAATTTTTTATATTGAATTTGGCCCTAATACATACCGTAAAATGGGGCAAATCCGATCTTATATCAAATGGAATTTTTTAAAAGAATGAAAAATGTTGACAATTTGTTATATTTTCAATCTGTGATTTTGTTAAACTTTTTGTGTTGAATGTAAAGTAGGGCAAATCCGATGTAGTAGTGACTTTTGGCTTAAAAATGCTTATTTTCCAATTTTGACTTTTTTAAAAAACAAATTTTTGTTTTTTTTTAAAATGATGAGGTAAGCCCGACATTGTATTTTTTTTTTTTTGGCTGATTTGATTCATAATCTTAAAAAGGCTTTTCAATAAAAATCAAAAGAGCATGCTTTTATGGTTTTATAAAACTGAATGTATTCATATAAACACTTTAATAAGGATGGGATAAAAAGAAGTGATAAAATTACTCAATTTTATTTATTCTTTTTATTATACCCTGTACCGTATGGTACCAAGGGTATATTAAGTTTGTGCAAGCCGAAAATGTATGTAACATATAGAAGGAGACGTCGGAGACACCCCAAAGTTACCTAATATATGATCAGGGTGAATAGAGAAATCGATATACCCATGTCCGTCTGTCCGTCCGTCCGTGTGAACGCCTAGATCTCAGAGATGGTAAGAGCAAGAGTTACCAAACTTTCACATTAGATCCCATATTATTCCATAGGAGGCAAGTTTATTTTATTTTTTTGATATCGGGGATAAATTATATAGCTCCCATGGGGGTGTTTGAGACGACCACGACAAAAAAAAGCGTTTTAGATGAATAATTCGTTTGTTTATGAAGATATCGTAACGAAATTTGGTATTCGAAAGTTTTTTATAGTTCCCAATCACTGTACCAAATTTGATCGAAATCGGTTGACTATATCATATAGCTCCCATAGGACCGATCGGCAAAAATAACTTTTTTATAGAAAAATTCGCTATATTTCGTTTTTTAATAAAGATATCCTAACCAGATTTGGCGTTTGGAAATTTTTTAAACCACTTAAGCAATGTGCCAAATTTGAACAAAATCGGTTGACTATATCATATAGCTCCCATAGGTCCGATCTTCCAAAAAATCGATTTTTTAACAAAATTTGTTGTGTTTCGTTTGTTTGTTAAGATATTGGGACCAAATTTGACATTCGTGAGTATTTTATAGTTCCTAAGCACTGTACCAAATTTAATCCAAATCGTTTGACTAGATCATATAGCTCCCATAGGACCAATCGGTCCAAAAACACGTTTTTTATACAAAATTCGATGTGTTTTGTTTGTTTGTAAAGATATTTGAAATAAATTTGGCATTCATATCTTTTTTAAGGTATTTAAGCACTGTGTCAAATTTTATTGAAATCGGTTGACTATATCATATAGCTCCCATAGGAACGATCGGTCAAAAAAAAAATTTTTGCTTAAAAATTCTTCTGTTTTTGGTTTTTTGTGAAGAAATCGGACTTTATTACAAGCTAGTGGTACAGGGTATCCTAAAGTCGTCCGCGCCCGACTTTACGTCCGCCATTTTTTGTTATTATAATGATTGCGATCTTAATATTAAAATACATAGAGAGATACAGCCTTAACCTTTTCTGATTCGACTATGTTTACAATTGAAAGAATAAAACAAATAAAAACTTGCAAACTTAATTTTGGAGAAAAATTAAAAAAAAAAACCCCTGAAGTTATAAATAAAATGTCGATTGATATATTTAAACAAGAAAATTTACAATTTTTTTTTTAAGAAAATGTTTATTTTTAAAATAAATTAACACTTTTTTTAAGATCCCTAACGGCAATGAAATAATTTTTAGCTAAAATCGCAAATCAACAAAATAATTATGGAATTTTTTATTCATTTATTTGCCAAATAAAAAAATTCAGCTCAAATCGGGGAAAAAAATTAGGAGTTTAAAAAATTTTTTTGGAACACATCAGAATCAGCAAAAAAGAATAATAAAAGATTTCAAAAAAATTAAATTCTCAAAAATTGCCATTGTAGGTACCACATCCTTCTAGACTCCTTATAATGTATATATATCTACTAAAGTACTAATACTTCCTTTTTTTCTTCTTTGAAGAAAATTTCATAATGCCAAAATCACTTTTTATACATTGAATTGATTTCAATTAAGTTGCAGAGTCCCCATAAAATTTATCACACCTTTGCTTCATTTTGAAATTCTCACAAAGTATACTTTTTCCCCAATTTTCATCAAAGTTTTCTGGTAACAGTAGCTTTTAAGCCCAATCTCAATTAAAAGCTACTAATTCACAGCAGCAGTCTCGCACTAAAGTTAGTACGCTTAAAAAAATTGCAAAATTTTCGCAAACTTAATAAACTGCCCTCGTCGCTGCTTATCAGCAGACGCTGATCTGCATTCAATTTTTGCATTTTTATTTTTGTTTTATTTTTATCTATCTGCTGCTTATTATGAATGTATTTATGCCAATAAATGAGCACGTAATTGCAATGACATACTGATAGATACAACAAATACAACAAACTACTACGGAGTATTTTTGCAGCTTGTGGCTAATGCAAAGTATTTAAGTCTTTACTGTTAGTTAAGCAACAATATAAACAACATGCAACAAAAACAACAACAAAAATACAAAAAACAACGATAACAACTACAACATTTGGCGGCATATTTATCAAAGCCTTTGCAGATATTCACGCATGAAGTGTTTATCGCCGTACAGCAACAAAACTCAAACAAAATATACGAGAGTATCTGCCATAAAAAAAGCACCCACAAAAACCAACACACACTCATTCACACACACACAGATACACACTGTGAGAAAAGGGAGCGAGAGGAAGAGGAAGTTAAGTGCGTGTGGCACAGCAGGCGCATTTAATGAATCTAATTAAAAGTCAACAATGGCAAAATGAGATTATCATGGCCTAGAACCACAACAAGAAGTAACTCGGTACTCGGCGAAGGGGTTGAAGGGCTTCAAATGTACAACAATAAAACGCATGCGCAACATGAGGCAGTTACAAACAGCTGATTTCGGCAACATCGACAGAGCGCGATTACAATAAGGGAGCGAAATTTTTGTATATTTATGTAAGAGCTTAAACGTCTGCGCTGGAAGTTAAATCAACAAAATGCTGATAATGCAAAAGATACAAGATACACTAACTAATGGTGACAAGCTAGACAATAGACTTACTGGGTAATGTTGCAAAGCGTTTATAGAGTATAGGGTGGGTCAGTCTTATATATGCACAAAACTTACTCATAAGATAGGTCGGATTGAGTAAAAAAGTTAAAGATAATTTTTTTTATGGAAGATTTCTGAAAATCATTTTTAATGGAAGAAGATAGATCTATATGTATGTCTATCTATGTATACTTATATCTACTCTGTATTGAAGGTACTCTATATAAGTTAAATAAGTTTGTAAGGAGGTGTGGCAGACTTCTTAGATTGTGAAATATGGATTCAAGAAAATTCATGGCAATAATGGATAAAACGAATCATCATCATCAACCTTTGGCCTTTCGAATAATATTTCTTCAGTCTATCCTTTGCAGCTTCCTCCCAGCTTAGGACGTTTATTTTTTCCAAATCATCTTTCACTCCGTTCGTCCAATGTGCTCGGGGTCGCCAAACTACTCTTCTTCCATCCAGCCGACTAAAGTCTTTGTGACTTGACTTAGGCAGCTAGACTTGTGTCAGTCAATATCTCCCGTAGCTCTTCGTTGTTGCGAACGTGGTAATAATTAGGATCTATCCGTATCAGACCAAGAATTCTTTATAAAATTCTTTCTCTTTGTCCTCTCTAGTACGCCTATATCTGATTTTTTTTAGCGACCATACCATATTATACGTATGTTAGTATTGATCGGAAAATTGATTTTATGATAATTATTAGGATCTATCCTTAGCCAAGAACCAAGAATTCTTCGTAAAAATTGTCCCCCTGTCCTCTCTAGGAGGCTTATATCTGATTTTCCACGTCTCACATCCGTATGTTAGTGTTGGTCGGCTCATTGATTATATATATAGACGGATCTTTAGGGTTACCGATCTGTAGACAACTGTCAGAGACTTGTGAAACCGGCTAAAATTTTACTTTTCAAAATGAAGACCAAAAAGGTGACTTATATTATATAAATGCAGAAGGAAAAATGTCCAATTAATGCGTAGAAATACAAAATTTAGAATCTATTGGTGTAGACTATCTTTTAAGATAAACTTAAAAGTTTAGTAAGAATAGCATCGATTCTGTGGCTGATAAATTTATATATAATAGAGAGAATGAAGAAATTAGATGCATTTCAAGAATAAAAGATTTTTCAAAAAATATATATGTATTTTTACAGCTGTTTAAAATATGCTTGAAAATTATTCCATGTACTTTTGAAGCAATTAATCATGAAAAGACAGGCCAAGTCCACTTGAAGCAATTAATCTTGAATTGGATAGATAATTTCGAAGTATATTAATCGTCAATATGAAAAATTCTATTTAAAAGTGGCAATACAAAAATAATTAGGTTCCCACGTTTAAACAAAACATGAAATTTTGTACGAAGGATACCATCAGTATCAATCTAAGTTCAGACTATGGGCAGCCGGTCCCAATTGAGCAAGGGGTATGGAGTTGGTTTCCATTTTCTATGATAAAGATGGAAACCCCTTTGTAGTAATACGTCTTTTATCTGAAGAAGGTATAAGTATATTTTAGCGGCTCTCCTTGTCTCCTCTTAGAGGCCCTACACTCCACTGGGAGTCAAGGTTAGCAGATCTTTTCTCCCTGCAATTGGAAAAAACGAATAACTTTTGCAGTTTTTGAGCTTTTGTATTGAAATCGGTTCTGATCGGTGCAAATTTTATTAAAATTGTCCTGTTACTTTGGTATATGTGAACATAATTATTAAAATTAAAAGCTTAATAAATGCTATTTACTTTATGGTCGATACCAGATACTATTCGGGGAATACTGCTCCTCAAAGTTCAACTGTCTTACACACTTATAAAGTGTCTGTTGTATTTGTTGTAAGAAAAATTCATAATTCTTAAGACGCAAAAAAATCACCAGAAATGAAAATAACCCATAAAAAGAGATCAGTATAGAGAGTTGATGGAATGGAGAGCGAGTGTTTCCACTTAACATACAATAATCTTAAATGGTATCATATCATATGTCACATAACCTACATCACAATATCTTACGATCCTAGTGTAAATACTTCAAAGGGCAGGCAACCTTTAAATTTGATATGGCAACAAACGCAATTATAATTGTTACAAAATGAGAAAACCTTAAACTCTCTATCTTACCGATAAATTGTCAAAATGCCTTGACCAACGAGATCATCCCAGAAGAAAGAAAATGTTCTTTGACAAAATTATGGAATTATTTAATTAACTTTTTTTTTAAGCTTGGAGCTCTATAATAGGTTGCTTCTGACTATAAAGAGCTTTACAAAGACTTTTGATTTAATTTCTACTTATCTGGCAATCGAAAAAGTCTATAATCATAAAGGGTAGGTTTAAGGTTTAAGGCTGCCATTTTGAAAAAATATTTAAGTCCATTTATTTCATTTATTTATCAGTCGTAAAAAAACTCTTTTTGTGGGCTGTACCCAAATCTCGTGATCCGTTCAGGTGGATTGGGGGAGGGTCTACGTTTATGTCACGTAGCCAGGCCCTACGAAAGGGGGGAGGGGGGTTATTCGTTATTTTCCCCCGGGCCTGGAGCTCTCGGAGGGGCCCGGACTCGAGAGTCATTCGGGAAGAATCGAGTCTCAGGATTGGCAACTTTGTATTTGGAATCCGAGTTGGCAAGAAAACTCGACTTTGATGATATTATAAAAGCTTTCGCCTTAGCTAAAATACGGAAGGCGAAATTCTAAGCATCTTGACGGTTATTGTGAAACATATGTAAGGCTAACTTAGTTAATAAAAAATTCAAACTTCTTTGAGTTGCGTTTTTTTTTTAGGTCTGCATTGGAGTTTTATGAAATGCATTATTATGATTTTTTAAAATCTTCAGTTCTCTCAGAAATCGTTTCTGTACTTTTTTTTATGTTGATCTCACACTTTTCAACAATTATACGTATTTTCTTGAATTAAGAAAAAATTGATAGGGGCCCGGATATTCTCTCTACGGCCCTGCACTTAGCCAATAATATTCGGTAGGAAAATGATTTTTTGACGTGACAACGTCTTAAATTAGGTTGGGCTCGGTGTCACTTATGAAAAAGTGTAACGCCCGGTAGCGTTACGGTGAGTTTATAACGCCCGGTGAGTTTTTATAGAAATAATAGATCTTTCTTAATATATTACTTATTGTCTCAAAAAATTAATGAGGGATGTTCAAAGATTGATAAGAAAAAAAAAAAGAAAATTCAACTGCAGCAATACCTTGAAATTGCTGTGCGGTATATGACGCTAAAGTTACGACAGTTTTTCGTTATTTTAGCCACCAAGCTGTCATGTTTTACGAGAATAAGAAAGTTGTACTTTCCAAAAAAACACAAGATATTTTTTGATTTAAGGAACTATCTAATGTGCTCCAAAATCTCAACTTTGGAGTAAAAGGCACAACAGCTCAATTATAAAGAAATATAAATTTTTGTTTTAGAAATTTTTCTAAGACAAGCTTTTAAAAATTAATATATTTGGTGTACAAAATTATATTTTAGGGGAGATCTTCATTTTAGTTCGGCCACTTGGATGGTCTTGAAAAAATACAAGCAAAAGAATCTTAATATACAATGTTTTCGGGATCAAGCGTTTATTTGGTACATCTTAACAGTACTACTTGTGTATAACACGATGATGCCTTGAAATATGCGATCTTTAAAAGAATAAGAAAAATTGTAAATTAACATTCCAAAACGTAATGAAACCATTTATATTTTATGGTCTTATAGTTAGTTATAGTTTTTTTGAGGTACTGATTTTAAATCTTACGATGTAAATTTTTGAAACGTATTTATATGTACTATACAATCTGATTCTTAAATGGAGACAAATAATAAATATTAATTAGTTATTGGATTAATTAAAAAGCTGTTATGTTTGTAACTTTGAATCAACGGTTGAAATGATCTGAATAGAAGATTAATTCAAACAAAATTAGGGTTTATTATATCTACAACTTTGAAGTCAGTAGTTGAAATGATATAAATAGAAGAAACCGGAATAAAACAGATCACCCTAAGTATCGCATTTATTAGCTATATAGGGGTTGCTAAAGTTTCAGACGATGTTTGTTTGGTACTCTTGTCTAGCTCACTCATCGTGGTAGCAAAAACCGCTAGGTAAGGGTGTTGAGTCTTCTTTATGCCGACATTAAAATAGATTAACGCTAGTTGATAAGCGCAATGAAAACTGAAAAGCGAAAAGCCCGTGAGGCAAAAGTTGCCCCAGCTCGAACTTATGTTACTTGCCACCATTGTTATAGCTGTTGGGCATTGGCGTTGCAGCGCAGGAAATGAACTCTGCCAAAGATTGAGTGCTGAGTGTTGGACTTTGCCACTCTGCGCCACCCGGCATTCAAAAAAGGGGTCCACAATTTTGATAAACACTTTTTGATGTTTGGGCCGCACTGCGAGAAATTGCCAATGAAAGCAATGCAGGTGCATTAAGAGCTGAACATTTTCCAAGTTTATTTCTCTCAGTGCAACGAAACCGATACAGAGATACAATTAAACACAAAACGCTTATCACTAAGCAATAATCAGAATTCCATTAGCTGTAGACGCGATATCGCACAAAAGCATCGCACACACATACAGAGGCACTCAGGCAGCCTTTGTTCAATGTATCTGTATCTGTAAGTGCACAGCGCAGAAATTGTAGCTTGTGTTTTGTTACTGTGTGTGTGAGTATCTGTGTGTGTTTGTGTATCCGTTTTGCTGTTGGCTGGCTGGCTGACTGTCTGGTTGCTGAGTTGGTTGGTTGGTTGGTTGCTTGGTTGGTCGATGTTATCTAACTGCGCGCCGCGCTGCACGCTTATCAGTGCTTTATCAGTTTTTGTTTCGAATAATTTCGAACGGGGCGAGCGCACAAAACGACGACGACGGCAACAGCGACGTCAACGGCGACGACGACGACGACTACGGCGATGATGATGATGACGACGACGACGACAACGTTGTTGTGTTTCTGTGAAGGAAGTCAGCCGACCAGCGGCGTAGATATCTTATTTCAGTTTGTAGCCAAGCGGCGAGCGTATCCATGCCCGTGCCATGCGTCACTTTCCCAGCATGCTAGCTAGTGACTGAGCGAGTGAGTGAGTGAGTGTGTCCATAGATACGTACTACATATACAACAACTGGCAGGCAGCTAGCAGATATATAGATAGCGCAGTCCTACCAACTGGCAGACGCATAGACTCTCTTGTTGTATGGTGGTACGGCGACGGCAACTGAAAATGAAAGATAAACAACTTTGCCACCACCACCAACAACAACAGCAACGGCAATCAGATACAACAACGTCCGTGCGTCCAAACGTCCGCAAGCAAACAGCAACAAACATCAGCTGTGTGCGCTGCGCTCTGCTAACGTCAGCGTCAACGCAACGTTGTCGTCTACAACGCCGTCGCCGTCGTCGTCGTCGTCATTCGGCTGACTCGTATCTTTGTATCTCACAGATACACAGACAGCACAAAATTTCATTACTCACCGCCTGCCTGCTTTCAGTTTGCTGTAGAACGCGAACCAAGCAGCAACAAAATAAAATTGCGTTCATTTCGTGCGCTCAAAACTAAACCGGGTACGCTCTGCCAAGAGAAACGTCACAAAATTTTTGAATGCTAATGAAATCAAAGAATAATGCATTCCAAGTGCAGTGTAATGCAGTGAAATCTATAGATATTGTATCTGATAATGTGTAACTAAAAAAAACCAACAACAACTACCATATAACAAGCCGGAATATTAACAATGCTCAGCAATACGCGAGGTAAAGCCATCAATCAGTAAAGATACAAATGTATCTTATTTATATACGCCTAGTAAATATGTATGTGTGGGTGTTGAAGGTTTGCTTATTGATATGCAATGCAAATGCATTGGCTTGTCATAAGCTCGACAAGGCTTAAAGCTGCTATTGTTGTTGTTATTATCGTTGTTTTAGGCTTACGTCCAAGCTGTTAGCCTGCTTTTGGCTATGGTTCTCTTATCAGCCAAGTATCTGCGGCTACGCTGTGTGGCAACACATTCTCAATTTAAACATGTGCACGTATGTGTGTGTTTGTATGCATAAGATATCTAAAATCTAGAAACGAAGTAAAAAAAAAAGCAGCAAGAAATTCTGCGGATTGTTGTTATTATTGTTATTATAATTCCTTGAAGTGAATATCAGCGAAATATAATCTAATATAAGTAAAGACTGTGTGAGTGTGTATCTGTGTGTGTTGAAGCAACAACGACGCGGGCAACTACAACAACGCAACTTGGACATGAGCAAGCAACTAAGCCAAGCAACTACTGGCTTTGTGCGTACTTAAAGATTCAACTGCGATATGACTAACAACAACAACTAAAGCGCTGCGCGGAATTGCCAAAGACGCAGCTGAAGATGATGTTGGCAATGATGATGACGACAGCGATAGGGACAGGGAGGGCTCGGCGGGCACGGGGCGTTGTATACAAAATGAACAAACAAACAAACATTGTTTCAGTTGAAACAATTATTAAGAAATGCCAACAAGTTAAGGTCATGTGTAGTATAGTAACCAGGGTCAGATGACTGCTCCCGATTGTAATTGAAACTTTATAAAAGCTGCATAATCTGTGTATCTTTAGATATAAAAAATGAGAATCCTAATCTATGGAATTTGGTACAGTGTCTCCAAATGTGCTTATTCCATGTTTCCAAACCCACACCCTATCTCAATTTCGTTATCACGTCACAACTTACACCTGTTACCGACAGCAACAAAAATCGATCTTCTGGTTCGATATATGTACTTCATTATAAATACTTCTCAACTGACTTATCCCAGCTCTCACATAAGAGTCCAAATTGCCTTTCGAGGTTTATTTAGGCCATGCGGATGTGACTTTGGTACATATGTGGACACTCTAGAGTGGGGAAGGGTGGTAAAAGGCCCACCACTGCCTTATCACAATGGGCCTACTCTTTGGCCTAAGGGAGCTAGCCCATCAGATCCCGACTGCCGTCCTAATCTAAACCTAAGCTTTTCTGGGTCGATTACCTGATGATGTTGAAATCAGAACATCATCCATCGATCGAACAGAATACCTTGGAGTGAGGGATTTCGAAAAATGTAACTTTGCAATGCCCACCGTATTATGTTGAAATCAGCGCATTAACCATCGATCGGACAAAGTACCTTGAAGTGAAGGATTTCGAAAAATGTGACTTTGCAATGCCCACCCAAAATAAAGTCGAGAACGCTAATTGAGAACTTAGACTGGAATCCATCACAAATGGCCTAAGCAATGATACCAGATTAGTTGTTATAATATTTATCCCATAATATACTTATGCATGTATTGTACATCACCTGGATAAATCTCTTGGAGGGAACAAAACGATCGAGTAAATTTGAGTTTAATCCCAATGCCAACTGAGAAAAAACAAAAAGTCAGATGCATAGCAGTCTTTTAGAAGAATTATATAAATTATATCCATAAATGATATATTTGAACTGGAAGAACTACCTGAGATAACTCTATACGCAAGAGTCGATTGGGATAGGCCCTTCATCAAAAAGATAACATAATTTGCCTTGCGTTAGATAAGAAGGAGATAGAGATTTTCCAACACCTGCTAAGTTCCTACCCTGTACTAAATTGAAAAAGTACCCTATATCTGAGAAAGTCTTTCTTTGACGATCTGAACCAAAAACCTGGCGCTTTTTATCGGTGAGAGCGACTAGCCATCTATGATAGCCCACCTGCCATACCTAACTGTCTCCCATCCACTCTCCAGAATTGGTTTTCTTCCCTTATTTTTTATGAAGCATCACATTAATGGGTTGTCTTTGATATCGCCCACCACCCATACCTAGCTAATCCCCCCTCCCATCCCCATAACTTTTTATTATAAATTTTTCACAATGGACCTAATGGTCTTGGGTATTCTCGGACTGACTCGTGTAGCTCTTCTAACCTCACCGAGCAACCTAGCTAATCCCCCCTCCCATCCCCATCAATTTTTATTTTAAATTTTTCATAGGCCAACACAATGGACCTAATGGTCTTGGGGTAATCTCGGACTGACTCGAGTAGTTCTTCTAACCTCATCGAGCAGCGATAAAGATGATAATAAGTAGAATTCATTGAAGTTTAACATTTCGTAACATCGAACCAGAAAATATTCAAGATCCAATCCCATCACCATAATTATATTCCTTCCCATATTTTCATTAGCCATCACAGTGGACCACATGGTCTTGCGGTAATCGTGGCCTGACTCGAGATTTTCGCTAACCTAACCGAGCAACTTACAATCAAGATGCCGATAAATAATTGGTTTTTATTGATAGATATAGATAGATAGATTTAGATAGATAGATTTAGATATTGTTAGGCTTAGATGGAATGGGTTTAACTGCAAAGTGAACAGCATGCGGAGCCCCCTAGTACAAAGAAAGCTAGAGTAATATTTTAATTTGCTTTTTACTTTATATATTGTATTTATTTATAGTCTTTTTTTAACTACATTCTCCGCAGTGGTTGGCGTAGGCATGGGTTGATGAGGAAAGCGAGCAGGGTGCAAAACCCCCTTGTGGGAAGTGAACTCGAGTGATACTATTACTAGTTACTCTATTTTTGCTTCTAATTACTCTGTATGGTGGTAGTTTAAGGTTTAATGAACAAATCGAACAGGCTGCAAAGACCCTAATATAAAGAAAATAGAACAGACCTATTTAAATATGTATTTACTATTTTGTTTTATATCATAAAATCCATATCTATTAAGAAAAACAGAAGTTCTTTTTGGGGTGTATAGTGGAAGTGTGGGCTGAGGAGCATAGCGAACATGGGAATGAAGGCCCTTAGTAGTAAGAAAAATTTTCATTTTTTACTATATTACTTACGTCTTACATACTGTAGAACTCTTCTTCACATAGATCATAAGGCCTCTAGTGGATTTTCTATTCATATTCTGTTAACTCCGTTGAATGATTCTTAAATACCAAACCCCTCCTTATTGGTTAGTTGCAACAAAGTTAACCGAGCGAACCAAGCAGGCTGCAGCTCCCCCTAGTTTCCATATAAATTTACGCTAATAACAATTTTATTGCTTTATTTCTTGCAGGTGATTGTTCCGATACTACAGAAGAGATGACCGTTGACAGCAGAGGTAAGTAACGCTTAAAAGTGCGCTATAAAAATACGCAAAGATGACAGTTTTTTTCAAGCTGGGGAGGGGATTGCATTTAAGCACATCGCTTGGCCTGCAAGCCAATAGATAAGACAAACCAAAAGAAAAAGTACAGCTTAGTCCTGCACACAGATACCACATACACATACGTAACCCTTAAATGTCAATAAATTTGTAGCGCACCCAAAGCTGCAAGCGCTGATATTTTGCCAATAAAAAATTTAATCTGCTTTCGTTTTAGCAGCGAAGAGTGTCAAAATCCAATCCGCAGACTGACCAAATGCCGCCCAGTCGTTTTGGCCTTTTAATTTAATACAAATTTTTTTTATCTCTGGCGCTGCACAGCTAAACGGCGATTGTTGCCCAGACTCAGACCCAAGTTTTGACAGGCAACCCCTTGGACCCCACTTTAAGTCATACGCATCAGCAGTGCTTAAGCCAAAAGCCAATGCCAAATGCGTCTGCGATTTTGTCACTTAACCCCTTTACTGTCGCATGCCACTCAACCCCACTTGAAAACATTGCCACATTGGCAACACACTTGACAACACTGGGCAACCCTTTTTGCTACGGAAATGACAATGGCAACAGGCAGTCAGTCGTAGTGTCAATCTACAACCCCCTCCTGCCAGATTTGCCTTTGTTAACCTTGCTGCTACTCCTGTACTCGGTGTCGTTGTCGATGTCAAGTTGTGCGTGTTTCGACTTAAATAGCATCATTGGCATCAATTTCATATCACTTCATAATCATCAACAATGTCAACGCAGTCATTTTATCCACTCTCCCCTCAACTGTCTTTGCTGCTCACACTTTTTGTATCTCTTACTTGTGCACAATTTTGGGTTGTTCGAGAGTACATGGCTCTGGTGTTGTTTAGTTTTGTTGTTTTGTGGCTATGGCTAGGCAACCTTTTGAGCCGGTCAACATTCCACACCATTTCACTTTGCCTTCTCAAGCATTCATCATTAATAATCCCATGCCAGCAAGTCAAGCAATTCGCCTGCATCACTTTTGGTAGCAACAAAAACGTAGAGCAGGGTAATTTAATTGGAAAGTAACGAAGCGGAGATGCTCTAGCCAGCAGGTTGTGCCATAGACGAGCTTCAATTATGCAGACGGGATTAGAAAGGTTTAAAGATCGCTTGGATAGCTACCACTCCGATTCAAGAAGATACTATAGGAAGCAAGGGGATCGAAGTTTTTTTTCTAATTCGCTGACTCTTAGATTCTCTTGAAGCTCAACGCATGTTCTTTATCCACTTAGATTCCTGGCTGCTTCTATCTCTCATTACAAACTTCATGCCAAATTCGATATACCATTTCCAAGTGCATAACTAGAAACATTATCGACTAGTTGGCGGGCAGCATTTTCAGCCATGCCACGTGGCTGTCTCTCTTTTTGTGCTGCGTCAGTGAAAGATTTGCAGCTGAACCAACCACAACAACAACGACAACAAAGAGCGGTAACCACTTGCCACAAAAAGTGGGCGTAGCAGTACGCCCAAAAGTGGGCGTTTGTCTGCGCTAATCTTTATCTAGCTGTTGACACTCCATGGCGACCAGCAGCGCCAAAAAAAACGCAAAAAATTGAAACAAAACAAAAAGTGTCGCAAAAAGCAACGTCACATTCTTTGCCCAACTCCCGCTCTCACCACTCTCTCACGCTCCTGGCCACAACTTTGGCTTAGCTTTGTGTGAGTGTGTTTAATACAGGGGCGGATGTCGATAAAAAATTTTCGGGCGCTGCCAAATTTTGAGCACTGTACGAATTTTACTTAAGTAGAATCAACTGGCAGGTTGGTTAAGGTTGGGAATACCCTGGAAGTTCCACAGGCTCCACTTACTATCTGACTATAGGAATGCTGCACTCCGATCCTAAGGACCTATTGTGCTCGCTCCTAGCCCTAGAGCCCCTCAACAACGCCTATATCTGTAACAAACTTAAATATTCGAGATAGATCTAGTCTGATGATGATATATATCGATACTCTATGCCCGCCGAGGAAGGATGACCTTCTTCTAGCAAGGGCGTCATACTCTGCAAATATATGTAGAGAGGTTTCCTCATCAATCTCACAAATCCTTCATGAGTTTGTGCTCACGATACCAACAATACTCCGGGCTTTCCTGCGTCTGCAATGTCCCATCAGTAGACCAGTTACTATCCTTAGGGAATTCTTGCCAAGTTGGGATATTTTCTTAAACATATTCAGGTTAGAGGAGACGAGGAGTTGCTTGGCTTGAATGGGTTTGAGCTCACGATCCCAAAAGTACTCAGGGCTTTTCTGAGTCTACAATGTCCCATCACTAGCCTAGTTAGTATTCTTAGGAAATTCTTGCTCAGTTGGGATAATTTCTTGATCATATTCAGGTTAGAGAAGCTGAGGAGTTGCTTGGCTTGCCGTAAACAGTCGTGCCGGTCCAGTCCATTTCTCGTCAGCACCTTTCTTCTTCTACTATTAGCTGTCTAGTTCCCGGGAATATAGTTGGTCCCGGAATGGCGTTAAACTTTTCACAATGTAAATTTCGAAAGCACCAATGTGGAAAAAAATAAAGTGAACACAGGGGCGAGACACTTGTTGCCTTTTTAGGAATAAAATCCAATATTCTTGTCCCCGCCGATTTTCAGCATAAACAGTACATTATCTATAAGAAGCGGTGGGTTCAGAAACAATTGGGTTGAGAAGGTGACGCCTACTTCACAATTTGATTTTTGGCTACCAAGTATAACTTTTCCAATATAATAAAAATAATAATTCCCTGACTGACTATTTTGTCAGTCGCTCCTGGCCGGAGATTGGTGATCTCTATCAATAACTGTTTAAAGAGAAAATGGACCTACAGATTATAACCGAACCCAATGGCGGTTTCTTAATTTAATAGTGACGCTACTTGCCCAAGAAAGTCTCTAATCCCTTCCATTGCTTTATAAAATATGTCAAAATTTTAAAAAATCCATATTTAAGGGTCTAAGCCCCCTGTAGCTTTCCCCTATATTCCGCCCCTGCTTTGATTTGATTATTTTTGCGCTACTATTTTGTGGTTCGCTCAGGCCAGCCAATGTCTTCTTGTTGTTGTGGCCTGATGCTGCTGCTCCTGATAATAATGAAGATGATGATGCCAATGATGATGATGACGCTACTGCTGCTCACTTTTGGCGCTCTTCATTTGCCGCTGCTGTGCAATGTACTGTAAGCGCAGCTCTCCCCATGTATGTGTGTGTTGTATCTATGTGTGTGTGCAAGCTTGTGTGTGCTTTTTTATCTATGAAATTCATGAATGCTTCGGCTTATCTTGCAGAATTGCATACTTGCAGTTGCCTGCCACTGCCGCTCCTGCTGCCAGTAGAGAGTCCTCTATGGCTGGTTGGATGGCTGCTTCTGTTGTTGCCAGCGTTTTTGGTTGGCTGCTGTCTGAGCCGTACGTCTGTCCAACTGTCGGGATATCTGTTGGCTGCTTCTAATGGCGCTAAGTGCGCCCTGTGCCATCCAACCAGTCAGCCAGCCAGCCCACTCCTACTACCTCCGAACCAAAAAAAGAAAAGCTGCTCTTACTCTGCTTTTGGTGTCCAACATGTGCGCGACTCTAATGGCATTTTATCAGTGGCATAATTTTTTATTATGTTTTGCTTTAATGACAAAACACACACACACGCAGCCACACTCACATAGATACTTACTCAACTATGCGCAGCGACAGTAAGTCAAATTGTTAGATAACTTTTCGGCATGTAATTAATCATTTGGCTGGCTTAGCTAAGTTGCTTTTATTCTCTATCTAACTGCATAAGCTTAAGTTACGTACTTTATGCAACACGATCACCCCCCAAAGTGTCCCTTACTCCATGTATATAATAAAATAAACAGCTGCAGTCGCTTTGAGATTAAAAGTATCTCCAATTACAATAAATAGAACAAAAGCAAGGCAAGGTATAGTTTCTATGACACTTGCACACAAATCGTTGCCTTTTAGATACTTTATTGAAGCTTGTTTTTTTATCACGTTTCAAAATGTAAACTTTAAGATTTTATAAATGCCGGGTTTCCCCGGCTGCCGCTAAAATAGCTGGGAAATTTTTATCATAATGACGAAATTTTTGTGGGTCTTGGGGATTCCACAAACTTTGTCATTAAAAAGTATCACACCAAAGATAAAATATTTCTTGCGGTTATCTGGACTGCGTTACAAGATAAATTGTTAAACATTGGACGCGAAGGAATACTAAAGTATCAAATTTCTCGTTTCCTTCTTTACTGTCCATATACGGGTGAACTTCTTTAAAGCAAATTAAGATGGCTGCAGAATTGTAATTGTAATATAGTTAAAGTTTATTTTGAGAAGTTTTTTATGGGATAGTTCGACGTACAGCAATTTATTTCAATAACTTCAAAGACTAGATCGCACTCAAAAAAAATTCTTTTCCAATATAAAAATCTTAAGCAGTCTTTTTCCGGACTGCCAACAAAAAGAGTTAGACAACTCTATAGTTTCGGCTATCCCATTTAACCACGAAGCTTTCATAAAAAGGATTAGTTTATAAAGGGTTGGCCATCTGATGGTTTATTTGTTTATTCCATTTTATTCGTATATTTTCCAACAAAATTGTGATCGATGTTTGCGACGATTGCGTCACGAATTGTATGGCATTTTCCTGGAACCGTTTTGCTGGAACCAAAGCTTGTTCGCATCCATACAATCAATTTTGAGCCATAAAAAGTTGGTTGCCATGATTTTGTACCAGGTGCGGACCCAGCATTTGGTGGCGATTCTTTATTTTGAAGTGTATATTTATCTGAGCTAACAAAAGACTGTCAACCAATTTTTTTTAACTACTAGGGGGTCCGGATCCGAAAACCCCCTCCATGGATCCGCCAATTCTTTTTACCGATCGGTTAACTCCCTGGCCGGCCTCGTTTTCAACTATCGTTTTCGGGTCGAATAACTGAAATTCATAGAAGAGCATCCACTTTGGACAAGTATGTTCCCAAATATGAGTTTTTAATAATCAAACCAACCGATGGCCCAGAGTGTATAGTGGGATCACTTACTTTTTTAAAAATCTACCAAAATAAGCTTTCGAAATTCTTTGATTATTCTTCAGTATATTGCCAAATTCCTGATATTTTTGAAAAAAGCTTTTACTAAGGTACATTTGGTATTACAACAATATTTATTTCTCTTATATCTATTTATAAAAAATGAAACAAATTTGAAGCGCATGTTTTTCGATATGCATCTATTATGTAGAATTGTACATCACCTTGACCAATAAAATCCCGGAATCCATACAGAAAGTCCATACCAATACAAGATTATTCATTAAAATCGATATTGTTTCCGTCAAAGTTTTTCTCATCGACTGCTACGCACTTATGCTAGAGCTTGATCCAATCCTCGAAACATTTTTTGTACTCGGTTTGGGGTATGGCTATCAGAGCCTTATTGATTCTTCCATGACCTTACCTGGAATGATGTAACGCGTTCCATGGAGAGGTTTTAGGGCCGACCGAATAGAAAAAACACGCAAGCAGCAAAATCAAATGAATTCTATGGCTTTTGGATGGTACTCATTCCATTTTTACCCAAATGGTCTTGGATATCATGTCTTTTGAGCTGTTTTTTTTTTTGTATGAATTTCAGGTCTTTCTGCTCCAGATTTGTAGCGCCACACGGTAATGATTCCGTGATCAAGGGAGCAGTATTGCGTTGCCAAATCTGGGTTAAGCCCCGATATCACCAAATGGTCAGTAATCAGTTTCTTGGAGAATATTTAGCAAATTCATTTCTTTCCTAAGACCCATTACTTCTTTCCACTGAGCTCCTAACCCGATTACATACCACCAAAATTTGAATATTGCCGTTCCTCTAAGTCTACCTAAGTCTCGAAAAACTACGGTTTTTGGCTTTCTTTATAAAACTGGCATTCCTCATTCTTCCCACATTTTTGATTTATTGTAACAAAAAATACGATTCCCATTCATTTTATTTGTTAGGAAAACTTTAAACTAGCTTTGATCCTATACAAAAAAATGTAAAATCTTAGATAGGATATAAGACCTTCGGCGCACTGAGCTAAATCACTTGTTAAATGCAGCTGAATAGATTCAAAATTTCTTATTTATTAGAACTTAACTAACACATCTAAAACAGTATCGTAAAATAAGGCGAATTAACACGGAATTCGGTTCGATATAGAAGAAATTCGTTGCACAGTAAATCGTTAGAAAATTGTGGGGAGAAGCAATAAAAATGACCAAAATCCTACTCTCAGTACAGATCAGGAATTTTTAAGTAATTGCCACATACTGTTAAAAAAATTAAAACCTTACCAAAAAAATATATACTTTTTTCTCAAAATTTCTCAGTTGTCAAGTTATTATAATATATATATAATATTTTTATATTATTGTTATATAAATTTTTAAAATAATAAAAATATTATAAGTACGGGCAGTCAATCTTCAGCACCTACTTTTTTCCCAAGAATTGTATTCCTTATTTTTATTTAAGATAAAATTCACAACGCACAAAACGCTTGCACAAAATCCAAGGCTTAATAAAATAAATCCCGAATTGTTATTATTTATTGATATCCAGCTTTAATAACTTATATAATCATAAAACTCCCTTCGCTAGCAAACTTCAGCCTGAAACGAATATACTCTTCGGTCAGTGCATAAAAAACCGAAAATCCATTACACGCTTTCTTATCACTGGCGGCCATCGTGTGCCTTCAAACATTACGCATACGCACTGTGTTGCGCCTGTGTGCCTCACACACACCCACACACACTCATATTGTTGTATTTATGATTAAGCATAGTTCGTGCTCTCACTTATATGTGTGTCTGTATGTGTGTGAGTGTTTCTGCCTTATCGCTGACCAAAGATCTTACAAAAAACATAATTTTATTTCACGTTTTTGCGCCTTTTTTTTTAGTCCTCGTTTGACGTTCGTCCAACAACAAGGGTGGCCAAAATCAAATTTATACTTTTTAATATAATACAATTCAGTTAAGCTACTCTATGAGAGTGTGGCCAAAACGGATGCAGCCAAAATATCGACGCAGAGACACGGCCAAGGCCTAGTCCTATCCTAACCTTAACGACACTTGCCGTAATCCTTTTAGCTGTTACCGCCTGGCGCGGCATTTATGATATATATACTTATATGATATATAGTATGTATATATGTATAAATGTTTGGCTTGGCACACCAATCCTTATCGTTGGCCACAAATCTCGAGCTGGTCTAGGCACTGTCCTAGGAAGGCTTCTACACACTGGCTGACTGCTTTTGCGTTTATGATGATGATGAGTTCGAATTTGGCTGCCATAAAATGGGTGTTCATGTGCGTGTGTGTGCGTACACTGAGAGAAAAGAGCGGGTAGGAATTTAAAAGGAATTTTTGGAATTACATTTGTAATCTTAGGCTAATTATTCCAAATTAATAAGTCGTAATTGACTGTTGGAATTTTCTATTGCCGTAATACAAACTCTTGATACTTTAAAAGTATTTTCTACTTTTTAGTTCGGTTTGCTAGTAAAGCGAGTTTTTTAGTTTTTTTAAACTTTCATTTTTAATTTTTAAGACTAAAAATATTATATTTTTCAGTCAGGGTATTTGAACCAAGCTATTAAATAATTATATTGTCATCAGTTCTTAACCCCTGTGTAAATTTTCAAGATGATCAGAATTCGTGACATTGGTAACTATAAAACAAAAAAATGTTGTTATATAAAAATAAAATATTTATTTAAAAAATTGAGTCTTTTACAAATTCTAATTGTCTTAGTTTTTTGTTTTGCATAAATTTATTTATTTTCAAAAAAATATAAATTAAATATAAGTATTCCAAAACTTTTATCTTTTATAAAATTCTATTTTTGAATAATTTGTTTCGAATTTTAATAACTCAGCAAAATGCAACAACAAGAAAGACAAAACGAATTAAAATATTCTGATTCGCTTTAATTTCACATGTTTGGTGATCCCAATAGCTTTATAAACAAACGACTTAATCATCTAAAAACTTTTGGTTTTTAAAACAAACTGACATTTCACTTTTTACAAAAATTTCTGTAATTTCTCCATTTTAATAAACAACCTTTCATTTTTTTTCGAATACTATAGTACTATAGTACATCCAGAGATATTTGCTATCAAGTAGCCACTTTTTTTAAATTCAAAAAATGTTTTTTCCAAATTATCTTGAAATCCTTACCATGAAAAAAATTTTTGACTGTATTTTCGTTTTTAGCATGCCATTTTACTACGGACTTGACTAAAACATGTTGAGGATACCAAAAATTTTTTACATCTGCAAACTAGTGTAATTTTTGAATAATTCTTTGGTATCCTTTTTTAGGTTAGATATTTATTGCTAATTATCTTGAACTTTTTTTCTAATTTAACCAAATACTACGTTTATAAGCATATAAGTGCTTATTGATAACCGATAAATGTGATAGAGTTAATATGTTGCATTAAAAAATTGTACTTGTAGTAAAAATTTATTAATCATGGTTAATTAAAAGAAATATTTTTTCAGAAAATTATTGATATTTTTTCCAAGTTAACGAATTTCAGTAGCTGTTTAGAACTAGAGAAAACCAACAATTTATCAAAAATAACGTAGGTCAACAGACACCGGAGTCAAGTCAATTATTGGAAATTTAAAGGTCATTTTCGAAGTAATTTGCTGCGTAGAATCCGTCGGAATTGCCCTGCCACATCAGAATTTTTAGATATTTGAGGTTATGTACTCAAAAAACGAAATTCTTGTACAGGCCGCGATACAATCCTGGTGGTCTATCTCACTATTTACATCATTTCGTAAGACTCTTACCCTTCAATTTAGGAACTTAAGACATCAATTAAAATTTTTTTTTGAAAGTTATGGCTATTCGAAGTTAACAACTAAACAATGTTGACCTGTGTATATAAAAAGTTATCGATATCAAAGTATGCCAAATTGAAAGCACGCGTTTTCGTTTTATGAAATTCTTAGCACAGCTGAAAATCTTGATTTTTGATCATTTCATAAATTTTTTATTAATAGAGGAAAACAATACTTTTTTAGTGTAACCTTTCCCTAAGATAATATACAATTTTCGAGACCTGCTGTGTCTGCAAGTATCCGGGAGTCAGCCGCCATTAAAAAGGGATAAGATTATAATTTTTCTAAAACGAACAACAATTTTTTTATGTTATTAATAAAAAACTATTTATTTTATTATTTGCTTGATAAAAGGTTTTTAGAAATATTCGAAATCACAGAATCGAGTCGATCGATAAAATAAATGCTTACACAACAATCCGTTTTATTAAATAGAGTTAATTTTTTAAGCAACTGATATCTGTTAATTTCTTAAAAAAGTATGAAGCATTTAAGTAATTAAGTAACTCTAAAATTTAAAAATTGTAAGCCTTAAAGCATGATTTGGACACAACTATCTAATTATTAATTTCTTTCCATTTAAAATCTTTTGCTTACTGCCTAAATATTTTCTCTCAGTGTACCCATCAACCCCTCCTTCAAAGAATTTCTAGTTGGTCTGATGTTGTCCTTGAGGTTGCGCATCGAGGCCAGGACAAAGATGCTGCAAGGCATTTCTGTCCATCTCTCTCATGCTCTCTCTTTAGAACTGCCCCCTCTCCGCCGCCTTAGCTTTCATTTGTAGTCACAACGCCAACGCAATCCTTTGGATAAATTTTCTTATCTTGCTCGACCAGACGACGATATTATTTTAATACACACACACACATAGCCAAATTTGTATGTATATAGCTCGTAAATGTGCGAGTGTGTGTGAGTGTATGTGCGTGTGTTTGTCTGATTTATGTTATAATTTTTTTATGTATATGACTTTTCGTCATTTTGAATGTTTGCTGCTTTTTTTTTTAATATCTTTGCAAAATTGAAGCCGGCAACTCTGCCCGAAAGCATTTGACAGCATCTCCGGTTAGGAAAATCAGCTACTAGATACTTAAGCCATGTTAACTGACTTCAAATAATTGTCAATTAATGTCCGGTTGGATACGGTTCGATTGCCTAAAGTAAAGTTACGCTGTCATTGGAAATACTAAAAAGTATTATATGGAAAAAAAAATCTTTTATGCAATTCATTTTTGTTTGCACTGCCAGCCAGCTCATGGTTATTTGATGACCCTCATCAAAGTAGCTGAGTATGTGTGTGTATCTGTGTGAGCTTGTGTGAGCACTTTGAGCTCAGTCAACAATTGCAAAACTGTTTGCCTTCTGATATGCGAATAAATCGCCAAAGCTGCAAATCGAAATAAAAAATCTCTAAAGCAAATCGAAAATGCACAATTTCGAATTAAGGTTGGGTTTGAGATTGGAGCTGCAAACATAATTGTAGCTAAAATTGAAGTTAAGCTTGTTTTGTTATTGATATAGTTTGTACTTTTATTGAAAATTGAAAACAAAATAGTTGCAGAGGATTAAGTTAAATTGCAAATTTGGGAGACGATTTTTTGTGATAATAATAATTGCTGGAAATAAGATCTCAAGTTGGCATAAGCTTAGATTTTTGTTGTTTATTTTGAAGTTTTAGAAGGTAAGAAAGATAGATGGACAGATATCTTAGAAATGTGCTGAAGTTAGCACGAGTTGAAAAAAAAATTACTTTTTGAGCAGATGTCTAACCTTTGCACCACTTTTTATTTCCTTAGGGCTTAGGGTTTAGAAGGCAGATTGAATCAGTTCAAGTTCCTCAAGTCTGTCCTTACGAAAATCCAATTTTTATGAGACTATAGAAGCAATATATCCCAAACTTTAGCCAATTGATGTAAGCATATCTAGCGCCATTAATCGCATAATTAGACCCTCAGTCTGACAAATAGGTCTGGCCAGACATTTTTCATTTGTTTGACATTAATTTAATATATTTTTACCTTATGTAGACACTTAAGCTCCCATGTACCTTCCTAGAATTTTATGTGGCTATCGATCTAGCGCTATGGCAATTATAAAAAGTTCTGTTCTCAAATAAGGACGAAAAAGAATGCTCAAATTCGGAACGACATAATGGTGCCTGTGACTGCTATACATTCGTAAGACGGAGGGTCATGGTGATAGGTATAGGAGCCTTTAGGGGCACAACAGATGACCTAAAAATATGCTCAAAATTTTAGACGAAGGCTTTTAAAAGAGGGCTCCTTATTCGTAGAAGAGAGTAGAAGTCTCATTTTTTAATTCCTTTCCTTAAAAAAATATGTTAATAAAAAATTATATACATTTCGAATAATTTAAAAAATTTATTAAAGATTATTTTTGATTTGAGTATCCCGTCCCATTTCATTTTTTTTTTTTTTTTGTAAATTATTCAAATCAAAAATTAGTTTCTTGCTTATTTTAGTATTTTACAACACTCTTTTAATTGCTAATTTTGGCTTCTTTAAGAGATCAAACATTTATTTTTAATATTTTACCATATGTATTTAGGAATTTATCACAAGAGAAATAAACAAAAATTTTTTTAAATATTAAAAAGTGTTAAAAAATTTGTTGAAATTCGGTTAATTTTGGAATTCAGGAACAATTTTTGCCGATCTTATTGTTACCACGGAACTGCATTCTTTACAATTTTGGGTTCGCTAAATGCGAATCCGAGGTCCAACCTCAGCATGTCAGAGCTCTGAGATAACCTTTTAAAACCATATAAAACTTGATGATGTTTGTTTACTTCGAATTTGGATGAAGCAATTTGGGAGACTATGTTATTGTTTAAGTGTTTAATAGATCTCCATAATCGAATGAAAACACATTTTTTCAAGACAAAATGCATTTTCGTCAAAATTTATTAAAGAAAGTGAGAAATACGACCTTGATCAAAAAGATCCCGGAATGATCATAATAAGTAGTAATAAAAAAAATAACCGCACAAACGACACTATTTTCAAGACCATTTGGGAAAAACGGAATGAATACCATCCAAAAACCACCAAATTCACCTGACTTTGCTGCCTTCGAGTTTTTCCTACACGATCGGCTCAAGAAACCGCTCTGTGGAACGCGTAACAGCACGAAGATGGCTCTGATGGCTATACAGCAAACCGATTATAACAAATGCTTCGGGGATTGGATCAAGGGCTAGCATAAGTGCGTTGCAGTCGATGGGGAATACTTTGAAGGGGACAATAACGATTTTGATGAAAAATCTTGTATTTTCGATTTTCTGAATACATTTTGGGGACTTTTTGGTTTTTCCAATGTACCACATGATGACAAGCCATCTACTCCATGATTATGGCCATATTCCTGGAACTTTTAGAACAAGGTGGTATTTGGACATGCGAGAGCTCATTAATTCCTAATCATTTCATTAATAAGTTTCCAATATTATTCCCAAAAAATAAAAACTGTAACATTTTTAAAGTTTTTCTATGCTCTCTTTTTTTGAACTTATATCTTTGATTTAATTGCGTAGATAGCTTTTTACAATGAGGAAGATTAATTAATTTTTCCCCATAAATTTTGTTGAAAAATTTTATTTTTCATAAAACAAAAAAATGAAATTTTTCTTCTTGATTTGAGTTTGCAGAGACTCGCATCCTTGCAATTTTTCATTCATTATCGTAATAAAATGGAATTAGAAAACCGAAAATTCACTTCGGCATTTTTTAAAATTTAATTTATTTAAATTATTTCAAGATATTGTGAACCTAAAAAAATAAAAATGTTGAAATGATGTCGAAAGAGGTCGGACTATTCATCTCCTTCACAATATATTTTCTTGGCATATAACTTTTATCGAATTAGTTTTCCTCCAATTTTATTGCATACGAAAAAAACACAATGGGGCATGGATCCCCCAAACCCCTACAAAAGCCACTGATACTTTTTCTACTAGTTTACAGACAATCTCATACTTTCAAGTTTCCAATCATTATCGTGATAAAATGACATTCTTAAGCCGAAAATCACTCAATAATACATTTGTATAACATTTTTTTTTGATATATTTTTATTAATTTCTTTGTTTATTTAAATTATTTCAAGATATTGGACTTCGCTTACAATGGAAGTAAGTGGTTATTTTTAAGATCGAAAAGAAAGCGTTGAAAAATTATCATAAAATAATACAAATTTTACAGAATCAAAAAGAGTTATTAAAGGTCATTGCAGATCCTTGCTATGCTGGGATTTGTAGATCTTAGATTCGGATGCAGCGTTTGCAAAAACATCTGAGAGTTGAAAAAAAATAAATAAATAAATCACTTTTCCCTTAAAAGTCATTTACTTTTTAAGCTTCCCTCGCTGTATAGATTGGTTATTTTTAGACTAGTAAATTATATGTTTGACTTCCGCTTACTTATTATAACTTAAAAATTATATCGTCCGTATAAAATTTAAAATAAAACTGCATCTTAAACACAAGTAAGCCCATAATTAATATGTAAGCTTTAGTAACTTGGGGCGTCATAATAAACCCACACACACACAGACACACTCACATAGATACTACTCAGCTGGGCCTACCTGTCGTTGGGCCTTTTTAAGCTGCACATAAAATCTTTTTGCATAAAAATCACTTTTTGACTCATTACAAGTTGTTAGCAGATACTTTTCACGTCATCAACGCGCCCCAACAACAACAACAAAATGCAAAAGAACAACAACAAGTGTGGCAGCTATAGAGAGCGAGAGGCAGAAACAAGCTAGCTGTTTGTCAGTGTGTGTATCTGTGTGAATCCGCGTGTATCTGTGTGTCGGCAATATGGCTTATTTGCTGCCTGTCAGTCACTTGACTGTGTTTTTGCCTTCTACTGCTGCTTCTTGGCCAAGCAGTCCAAAAAGAAAACCATATCCAAAGGCTTGCCACAAACCAACGTCGGTGGTACGCGTTTGTTGTAAACGTTTATTGTGCCACCAAGTAGCGCTCTTGGAGTCTTGGTCTCTGCCGCCGCCGCCGCCTGTCACAACAAACTCACGCACACACAATTTTTTTCGGGCCTAATTGGTTGGTAATGATGTGTCTGGCGCGCCGCTTTTGTTAGTCAGTTAAGGCCGATTCTCGGTTACGGCTTAGCCAGGTTTAGACTTCTTGGTCATGCTGCGTAGCAGTTTTGTTCATTCTTTTTTTTTCATGTTGGCAAACATGTTAGCAGCCTGCTTACTGGACCAGACCTTGCTGTACTGGATCTGGTCCTCAGCCTTAGCCAGGCGTCGGCATTTGGCTTTTGTTCTTGGCTGCTTGCTGGCGGCTTGTTGATTGTTATTGTTGCTGTTATTGGCCTGTGCCTGCGCCTTGTTAGCAGCGCCATCGCTTTGGGTGGGTTTTTGCCTTGTATGTCATGAATTTTCGATTTTTTACGCTCTTTTTTGCGGTCGCATATTGTTTTGACTTTGTAAAGTAAAAAAAAACGAAAAAACGCAGCAATTTTCGCGCCTTTTTAATTGCAATTCGGCACCTTGCGCAGCTCATCCTTTTGAGTTGATTCACTCTGGCTACAGGCTTAATAAACACATCAAAATGCGTTAAAATGGCTGATGACAAAAGGAAGTTGTCGCCAATTAACTGAAGTCAATGTAGGAACTAGAAAACGGTTGGAATACAGAAAATTTTTTTGTGCATTTTTTTTTGTCTGTTCCAAAGTTACTTTGGTGTTATATATGGTACATAAAATTGTAAATGTAGTAAAAGGGATCCCCATTGAAGTAATTACTAATTTAATATAATGCTTGACAACCGTGAAAAAGTGAAATATTCTTTGATTTTCGCAAAAAAATTTCAATTTTGAAAACGGAAAAAATAAAAATATAAAATATGCAAATCGCCGTCTTTGGCGGCACTAAAAATTAAAAATAGATTTAAAAATGGATTCCTCGGCCCCAAAAGCCCCCAATTACTACACATTCGGTCATAGGAAAAATAAACGTTTTTTAGCCTTGTAAATGAAAGGTCTAAGTCAATTTTTGAATATTTAAAAAAAATGGATTCCTGGACTCCAAAAACTTCTCAATGCACCTTCGGTTAGAGAAAAAATATCGTTCTTGGGCCTTGTTAATGGAAGGAAATATTTTGAAAAAAAAAGTCTTATAGTTTTGGTGAGAATGACTCAAAGAATCAAAATCGCTCAGAAAAAAATTGATACATATATTTTTCAAAAGCGCGGGCCCAGGATCTCGAAGATTGTCAAAGCTGGAATAACCAAAGCTTACCAAAAGATAGTCATTCTTTACATGCAGATCAAGTTTATCGAACTCTAGCTGCAAAACTATAAAAATCGGTTGAAAAAGACATATGTAAAAATTTTTTAATTTTAGACCTGCTTCCATTTAAATTGTACGAATATTTGTTTTTTCGCTTCGTTTCATTAACCCATTTTCTTCTTCTGTTGCGTACAAGCAAAATCAGCTTAAAAAATTCCTATATGACTTGTTTATGTTTAAAAGGTTTATATATATTTAGGCTTCCTTCTTCTCCTTATTCCGATATCCTAGAAAACACTCCCTGACAGACATACTCGCTTCAGTAGACACTAGAGGTGGAGAACTATCGATAGTCGGTGCCATCGATAGTCGACGTTAGTAATTTCACAACCATCGATAGTTGACGATAGTACTATCGATAGTCGACGATAGTCCCGTCCACAATAATATACATATTTGGTTTTAAATTAAAAATTTGTTTAATTTTTAAACAAGAAAATTTATTTACGATATTAATGTTTTTTGATCCAAAAGTTTTGGTTCAAGAATTAAAGAATGTTCACATTTTCTTCCTTGTCCGTCTCTCGAAACAATAAGGAGAAGCAACAGAATGCATCGACGATCTACAACTGCCGCTTGTCGATGCGATATTGTCAATATCCGCCAAAATACCTGCAGCTGGAATCTGGGACATTATTTTCCAAGCCAGGGTAGAATCTTTTCAGATGATCGTGCAAATTTAAAGTATTTCCGCTGGTTTTGTACTCCTTTCTGCAGTTAAGTTATTAAATATTTTGAAAACTATCGGTGAACTATCGATAGCACTATTGGCACTATCGTAAATGTCTGGCTGCTATTAATGGTAGTTCGATAGTGCTCAACCATCGATAGTGCCGATAGTACTATCGATAGTTCTCCATCTCTAGTAGACACATCTTATTTTGGACAAATTGAGTAATCTAAACTTTTTAGTTTGTCTTTTCGACTTAAAAACATGTTTTATTTTTTTTGATAAATCATCATGAATTATAAAATTCGGGACTATTCCAATATTCGAGCAACGTGCCACCGCTGCGTATACGCAATATAATGCCACTGCCTTCCTAGGTGCTTGAAAATTATAAAATTTTGCAAACAAGTTATATATGGTAAATGCCACGCATCTACTATTGATTTCATTGCAATACAAATTTTCTTCGCAAAATATGCGATAATGGGTTAAAAAGAAACTGGTGGGTCCTTAAGAGAAATGTTTAGATAAATCCTTATGAGTCGGCCGTGCTCCAAAAAAAAACACCTATTTTTTTGTTTTAATTTTTGCGTGCAGCCAATTCTATATTTTTTGTTTTCAATAACTCTTTTAGTTTTTAATCACTTTCGATAAATTCTTATTATAATAGGATCTTTTTTTAAATAGTTCAACTTTGGAAAACTTTTTACAAAAATTGAAGCACACGTATTCAATTTTTATAAAAAAAAACGAGATTCGGCTCAGAGCTGAGATACTAGCTAAAAAAGGCAACTTAAGTTATTAAGAATGTGAAAAAAACAAATTTTATATTATATTTTATAGTATATTATTTAGCGTCGGTTATTTTGGCCCATAGTGGAGCGAAATCGTTATTAATTTGGCTATGTTCAGTAAAAACATAAATGCATTATTAATTTATTTATATCGCTTGAGGTTCTTTTTTTGTTTTTAAATTCACTACATTTAGTGGATTCAATCTTAATAAAAAAATGAGATTCGGCACAGAGCTTACACGTATTTCCTGAAAAAGAAAACTGAAGATAATGAAAGAAAGATAGTAACAAATATTTTGAATTTTTTAGCGATAGGTTCTATTTTTGGCCCATAGTGCAGCAAAATCTTTATTAATTTGTTGATTTTCAGCGATTTATGCACTTCACGTATTTCCAATATCAATGAACTACAGTGTGAATTGTTTTGTGTACCTAAAACAATGTGCCTACATCCAACCACACCTAACATAACATAACTAACTCCAAATCTCTAAGCATACTGACCTTTTAAAAACAACAATTACAATGGAGACTAATACCATTTGGATATAAACACATCAAAACTAATCAAAACTGGCCAACACGCTGCATGCTGCAAACAAATCCTCTCCTCTACTAAGTTGCCCCCAATCCCAACCACCTCCCTGAGGGCGTGCTGAGCTGCAGCTTAAAAGAAAAGCACGAATTCACTGTAACAGTAAACAAGCCGAAATTTTGTTTTATTTTTTGTATTTTCTTTCTTTCTCAACTGTTAACTTAATTTACTTCAATCCGAACAAGTTGGCGTCGTGTTTATCTGACTGGATAACTCAAAAGGTAGTTGAAAGGTTTCTCCTTTGTGGCAGCAGGAAGCGCGTATCGAATTGAATTGTGGGCGTTGCAACAACTGAGACTCCAATTCTCAGTTAGTTGTTGTTGCTGTTGCTGTGATTGATCTGTCAGAAACGTGATTTGTTTACAACAATTGCAATGTTAGCTACTTGGTAGTAGATCGCTAGGAAGGAGTAAAGAATTCTCTAAGGGAAATGCACTTTTTTTTTGGTTATGTCTGCATGTTTGGCGATGACAATCGTGGAAACTGTTGTTGTTGTCGGGTCATTGGAGTGTTAAAGTGAAAAGACTCTTTTATGCAAATCATGGCATGCTTAATAAACGCAAATTATGAAACTGCCAGCAACATGTTGCAAAAACACCAGCGTACAACAGCTAGATATGGTTAAAGCCATTTTGGTATATACGCTAACTTGGAGAAGAGTGTAGTGAGTTCTGCAAGCATTATGTGACGTCATAAAGTACACATTATTGGTACTATATAGTATTTTTGTGGCCATCGATAGCGTAGTGGAATCGTACTTGCTTTTGAACGCGATGATCGATGGTTCAATTCCTGGCAGAGGCTCTGATACATGTTCCTAAGCACTGGCATCACCTGCAGAAAGAGGCTATTTGCCCAAGAAATTCAGGTTCGGCTATATGCTGTAGGGCCCAGTTCCTTCGTACAGAGGAGAATAGATTCCCCATGCTCTCTACCTTGATACGACCTTCTAAATAGTCAAGTCTGGGAATTATTATAGCATTTTTGGAAATCATCAATAGTCCTTCTTATGAATATTATTCTATCAAATAGGTTCAAAATTTAAATTTCTTTAAAATTAAGAAATGTTTACGTTTATTTCTTTGCAAAAGATAAAATTAAATTTTGAAATTTATTGCTTAAAATTATTTAATAATAGCTTGATTAAAAGATCAATATTTTTAAAATAAATAAAAAAAATATAATTTTGTTAATATTTATTATTTATTTAAAATCGAAAAATCTTTGTTGCGTTTTTGCTTTGCATAAGATAAAATTCAATTTTTAAATAATTGTTTTTGTTATAAAAATAAAAGATTGAAAGTTAAAAAATGTTTAATTTTTATAATAACTTAAAAATAAAATATTTCAATTTAATCAATGTTCTTCAATAAAAAAATATAATTTTATTAATGTCTATTATTTTTTTAAAAATCTTAAATTGGTTGTTTTTTTTATAAAAATATAAGACTGAAAGTTTAAAATTATTTAATTTTTATAATAACTTGATTTAAAATATTTTTAGATTCAATCAATATTTTTCAATTAAAAAATATAATTTATTTTAATAACTATTTATTTTTATTTTTTAATACTATTTATATAAAAATCGAAAAATCTTTTATTCTATCAATTTTAATAATATTAATACAAATCGCATATTTTTATCATTTTAAATAAAATTAATTTAAAACCATTAAAAAAATATAAAATTTGTTGAAAATTTGTATACTTGTTTTCTTCATATTAAAATTATTACAAAAATATTCCGAGATTGAACAGATTTAAATTAAGATCTAGTTGTTTTTATTTTTTTTTTTAATTTATCGAAATTTTAAAATATTTTATTGTGATTTTAGAAAGAAAAATAGTTTTTAACTTTTTTTGTCTTATTTATTTTTTAAAATAAACTAAATATATAAATTTAAACATATTTTGTTTATTGTTCATTTAATACATATTTGTTTATTATTTATTTATAACTAAAAAAAATGTATTTATTGAATGGCTTTAAATAAAATGAAAATAAATTTTAAATTTATTTATTTTATAAATAATTTAATATTAAAAAAAGAGTCCGAAATTGAACAGATTTAAATTAAGAACTGCTTGATGTTTCTTTTAATTTTTCGAGATATTTAAATATTTTATGGTTTTTAGTTTTCTTATTTTGAAATAGCCAATCCAGCCCAAAATATCTTGGACAGATTCCCAACAGATGGTGAATGTAGTCATGAAATTCAACAGGATTAATTATATTGAATTAAGTAGATACAGTCTTATCAGGGTTGATAAGGGATTCTGCCGGAGCCTAAGAAGCCCGTTAATTAAAAAAATATTTTTCTAAAATTCTAAAAAAAAAAAAAAAACTTAAAACAATGTATTATTTTTCATTCTCTCTATGGATTATCTCACTTTTTATCTAAACCTTTTTTATCTACGTTGTTTAAAATTCTAAAGCCAACGGCAAAATTCTATGTTGAAATTGATTTGAAAGGGGATTCTGGCAAAGTCTTTTAAAACTTTCTCAGCTTTTTTATTTATCCTGAAAAACTATTTTTCCATTTAATTTTCCAGCCTCTATTTGCAGAGTATTAAAATTTGTATACATTTGCAGCTAGCTTTGCTGTTTTAGCGTTTATTTGCTTTGCTTGCAGATTACAGATTAAAAACATTCAAACTTGCACTTGGGTCAATTTAAATTTGTGCAGCAACTGTTGCCACAACTACAGCAACAACTACAACAACAACGTAGTATGCAACACATGAGATTGTGGGAGCAGCAGCCGCAGCCGCAGCAACTTGCAACAGCAGCTGAAAACTGAAGATCGCAATTGATCAAAACGGCAACAAAAAAAAAGAAGACTGTTTGTTGTGTGTGTGCGAGTGTGTATCTATGTGTGTGTGTGTGTGTCAGTTGCAGTTGTAGTTGTTGCCGCTGCTGATCGCTTGATCAAGCATTGGCTTTGCCAAGCAACAAGCAACAATCGACGCTGAGCGTGCTCACACGAAATTTTCAAGTACTGCGACAATTTCTGTTGCACTCTGGCTCCCTCCCTCCCTTGTTGCACCCAGGGTAACCGTATCCCTTACATTCAGCTAGCTACTGCCAAGTTGTTGCTTATCAGCGCTACAATATGCCGTGCCACTAACCAACAACAACAGCAACAACAACAACTTGCAACGACAACCAGAACAGGCACAACACATCTCAACAGTTGCATCAATTGCTCAACATTGAACTTTGTGGCAAGTTAACCATAGACACCCGCAACCGGGTTAACATGCTCACCCGCGTCTGTCCCGCTTGCTCCCGCTTAGTAGAAGACTGCGTCATTTGCACGTTTTTTAATTAAGACATCAAAAAGAGTTTGACTTGGGCGATTTCGTAGAATTTCGATGGGATTTGCTTGCCAGTCGCGCCAGTTGCCCCAACAAGAAGAGCACAACTTTGTGTTCAGTTCTTCTTCTATAGATCTCAGATAGAGTACACTCTGGCGTAGTTGGATGGCTCTTGAACTGTATTTTGACAACTACCTTGGCTAAATTAGTTCAAGTTTCTGCTTTTTTTTGTAACTCTAGTTGAAGCATAATTCGTCTGTACACAAATTCACAAAAAAGAAAAAAAAAACCAAAGAACTCGAAATACAAAAAAACAGCTAAAAACTTTTATCATAAAATCAAAGAATTTGAACGTTCCCATAGCGCTAAAGAGGTGCTGAAAAAAAAGGCAGGTTTCGAAAATGGAGTAGTTTGTGGCAAGCAGCGCGGCGCAGTGAAGAGCCAAGTGGCGAGTAAATCACGAATAGCTCGCGAGCCTAAGATATGAAAATGTTGATTATTTGCACTTGGACCCCAAAAATGAAGGTAGAGAGATCGAACTCTCGAGACTGTTGCAGTTGCAAAAGTGTGAAATGAAATGTTCCTCTCTGTTGTTGTCTTGAATTGGCGAATTTGCAGCTCTTTGCATTTGTTTGCGCTGCTGCTGCGGCTGCAGTTGCAACCTTTTCACTGCTTTATTTTTGATTAATAACAATTGATAAGAACTCCTCTTCAGCCAGACCGTAGTCTACCAACCAACCAGCCAGCCAGTCAGCCAGTCAGCCAGATTCGCAAAGTAGACGCGCCACAGCCTGTTGCAGCAAGCTGCTGCCGCGCCGCCTGCTGCAGCTGATGGTGATGATAGCCAGGGCCAAGCAAAAGCCAACAACACAAAAAAATCGCACAAAAAAAGCCACAATAAAAAAATCGGCAAGGTGGCAAAATTTTCGCGCGAAAATGAAGATTTTCGTTATCAGAATTGGCTTTGGCCATGGCATTGCTTTTGGGGCTCCAGCTGCTTTCGACAACCTCTCTTAACCGCATCACGTTTTTCAATTTGTTTTTCGGTTATTGCATTTCAGACGGCAGGTATTTGTTTAGATCTATAGGTATTTAAGCAATACAATATATCGATTTCTTTCGATGATGTTTATAATTAAAAGTTTTGGTAATTAAACGTTTGCATAATAAATGTTTTCTGTGGATCTGCTAATAGTTACAAAAGGAAAGGTATTCCAGTTGACAAGCAAGATATTTTAAGACTGCATGAGATATTATGCCTTTAAAGTTTGGCTGCCTTTCTGAATCTAAATCTGATATGTGCCCAAAGCTTAGTTGCGCTAATTTAATATACTACTATTAGACCTGACAAAATGATTTAGAGATTCGTTTCATTTGTGATATCGGTAATCTATGACTTTCTTTTCCATTTAAAAATACCTACCTGGTCAAAGTAACACCTTCATTACTTAGTGTACCTATACTTCGTCTGTCCATATACGGCCCTCTGCAGAAGAAAGCTAAACTATCCGATTAGATTACTTCTTGCAATCTACAATGTTGTAAGAGATAATCTGCCTAAAAAATTACACGCTATGATATTTTGAGCATTTTTCTAAGTCTTAGGCTGCTCGTCGATAATGAACAGTAACGATAGTACTCCTCCGGTTTAGGCCAATTATGCTCCATTGAGGGCAACCAGCTTCTGTCTGGACGGTCAGCCTGTTACATAATTAATGTAGAAACCATGACTCTCCCAGTTCATAAGCCTCACTGAGGATAATATCTGATGTTGGTCAAATATGCCACGTTTTGTTCGATAACGTTTACCCATTTAGAAGACAGTTCCACACTTCCCAAATTAAATAAGTCCCCGTTTTAGTTGGTAGATAACTTGACTGACCCATTTTATAAATCTCTCTTGAGAAGAATGTCCAATTTTGGCCATATATGCCCAGTTCTGTTCATAACTTTTAAAGGCAAATCCTCGTCCTTATCCGTAAAAAAACCTGACCAACTCATTTTCAAAAGCCTATCTGAGAGGATATTTCTTTACTATCAGCAAAATTTTGTAAATTACTAAACAGGTGTTAGTCACTTGATGTCAAGTGTGTACCACATAGGTGGGTGCAATAGAACATCCCATCTATCCCAAGCTCTCGAAGACTTCTGACGCATCATTAAGGATTGTGTGTGGGCTGCCTGGTCATTGTCTTGATGGAACTACAATACTTATTGCTATTGGTTAATTAAGGTTGCTTCTGGTCGATCACTTTGACTTCAATATGGTTCGATGGTGATAATATACAGTAGGATCCGATAGTAGTGGACTGATTTCTGGTCTCATTCCCTTATAATCAAACTGCAAAACCTTCTTTGTCGTTAATTCAGGACTATCAATCGTTTAAGTCGACTCCCCAGCGATTGTACTACAGATCTTTTTCGACTGTTGTACATCGTCATCATTACTAGCTTCACAGTCTTGGGCAAACCATAGCTTCTGCAACTATTTGTTTCCATGTATCCTAGGCTAGTTGTTGCGGCTTCATGACAATCAATACTAGTAAAAGGTTGTCAGCTTTAGAACCAGTCTCCTTCTAGGAGAGCTATATCACCCACTCTCTTTTGTCCCCTTTCCCTCCTCCTGAGGTTTCTTATTTAGTAAGGTATTCAATCACCGGTTAGGGTTAACAATTCCCCCGCTAGAAGGATACGAGTTGGGCGATTGGTAGTCCAAAAGCTATTTTGCGATAATTTATCCTGCTATCCATACATGGAGCTTCTTCTTAAGGCCAATCTTATGCAATATAGTATGCTCACATATCAGCTGGAGTCGATGGTTTCCATGATTTTTTAAAATTTTTTACGATTATCCTAGGCTGAACGTAGCTTATGTTCCATAAACAGCAAAAATTTACTACTCCGCACATTTCTCCGGGGTCTTAGTGGTACAAAGGTTAGGTTACGGTTAGAGCGGCATTTGGCGCTTGGTGTCCCAACTCACTTAGGCCAAGGAATTGGTCCGTTGTGATGTCGCTGGGTGGCCCGTACACTACCCTTCCGGCGATTCCTTTAATAAACCACGAGATGGTTATTTGGACTCTTTTCTAGAGAACTAATATAAGTCAGTAAAAAAATATGATTTCAGAAAGCTGAATTGTTCTGCACAAACCAGGACAGTAACAGAAAAGGTGTCCCACAGTCTCTTCCTTTCAACGCAGCCTGGTTGCGTTGGTTTCCACCATCCAGTAGCCAGTAATAGTTCGGATTGCGGTCGAGCGTTGGGCTCTATTAAGACAGCCAAGTTCCTTAGATATTTTCCTGTAAAAAATCGGACAAGTTTGCCTTTTGTTTAATGACCGATTCCACATTTGGTTTGCAGTGAGGGCGAAGTGATTTCGTAACCTCAGTCTGTAAATAATAGTACAAAAGAATGTAACGAATTTTCTCTTTTTTTACCTACATTGAAACGCTGTACCACGAAATTGGCTTCACCAACCAAAAATTGATTGATTGATTGATTCAAACAGTTTTACGGATATTATATAATACATATACGGATAGCTCTTAGACTGAGCTTTTCAACCAAGTTGAATTCAGTTAAAATTTGATTGAAAACAGATTTTCGCTTAAAATTAAATTTAGCTATATAGAATATGTTGGCAAGTTAACCAAAACAACAGCGGATCTCAATTTAGCTTTAAAACCACATCTCAACGAAACAAATAAATCCTGCAAACTTACATCATAGGATCATCAGCCAAAAATTTACTAATTTTATAAAAACTAATAACTTTTCAAAGTCAAGAATTTTTGTAAATCACCTTTTATGATCGCCAACGCATGAATGCATTGAAGTTAAGAGCAAGAAATATGGTCATACAACAATACGAAAATCTTATATTACGCATACGCCACGTTTAACAGCAAGTCGACCTCTAAGCTAAACGAGATAGCTTGTGCACTTAGTCTGCCAGACTATCTGGCGTCGTCAGTGCTGCCATTTTGTCTAGTTCTAGCATCTGATTTGGCTTTTTTTTCGTACATCCCAGCTAGGTGCAATGCCAGCATGCGAGTTGGTTTATCAGCGCCAAAAGATCAATGCAGCAAAATGAGCTTCAACTTGTTGGGATCGCTGTCAGGCTGGAGGTTATAGTTGCTTCACTTTTCGTATATATATATTTTTTAGGTTAACTGACCTCGAACGATTAGCGTTGCGGCGGTCCGGTCCAGTTGAAACCAAGCGACAAATGAACTTGGCGAACAAAGGAATAAGGGTCAGCTACGGGTTGGCCAAGGGAAGAGAGGGCAAACCAAATTGTTCGATTGTTTATTGCTGCGCACAACGCCCACTGAAGGCTGCAGACGGAACAGCAACAACAACAATAAAAGGAGAGCTGACCAAGTGAGAAACCAGCAACAATAATCTAACCGCTGATAAAGTGCCCGCCTTGCTAGTGAGTGAATGAGTATGAGTGTTGGAGTGTGTGTGTATGAATGTGTGTGTGTATGTGTATGTTTTTGTTGTGTTTCTTATCGGCGACGATCTATCGCAGCTGAGGCAACGCGGCGCGAGCTGCGGCAACGGCTGATTTAACAAATTGATAAACAATTGTTGTTGTGTTGGAGCTGGAAGCAGCAGCTATGTTTCAACCTGGTGTGGATTTGCTCTCTGGAACTCTTTTTTGGCCTGTGGAGCTTTGCCATGTGCGAAGGTGTGGGGCGGCGTAACGTTACGAAATGGCTAAACAAACGATCGCCTTGCCGGCAACAATAAAAATGACGCAGTTAGCTGAAGATCTCTCCGAGTGTCTATGTGTGTGTTGATGTGTGTGTGTGTATTGCGCGGCTTGGTATAATAATCGGCGGATCGATCTGCAGCGCTGCAGCCACAAGTCGCACAAATTCAGCAAAGCTGCTGCTAATCTACAGCAACAACAACAATTGAAGATGCAATAGCAGCTGCTGACGTCGCGACGACGCACTGTGGGCGGGATAGACAAAATGGTAGATACAAATTAAAAGCAGAAATTAAGAACTAGAAGCTTGAATGATTTCAATTATGGTCGCTAGATTGACATAATAAAAACCAAAGAATTGTCCACAAATTAAATAAAATAAATTTTTTTGAAGATTCCCAATATGATTTTTGTCTTTCGTGATGTCTTGCTTGAACTACCCTCCCCCTGATTCCCTCTGGAGCGGTGCATAATTTATAATATAAAAAATTAAAAAAATTAATTCTGACGGAAGGCAAAAAGAAAAATGATTGAATATTTTTGGGATCATTCATAAATTAATTATAAAAAATTAAAAAAATTTATTCTGACTGAAGACAAAAAGAAAAATGATTTGATTCTCAAGAAATTGACTGCATTTTGTTTAATACTACTTTCTTTAAAGAAATAAGTATATAATAGCATATGTTTTATACGTAATCAAAACTTCTGTACCGATATCGTTAATATCGATTCAGTTTCGATTCAAAAGGATATCGAATTTTTGTTCAATATTCAATACTTAAATGTTTTTTTTCGATATTGCACATCACTGTTTAGGGGCCTGAAAAATAAATATACCTAAATTGACATCCCATACAAAAAAAGGTTTTCTTTACGATTCTTCTGGCTTAAATGAAAGTTTGAATAGCTTAAATTTAAAAGCGAATGCCATAAAATATCCAAAACATTTCCCATAATGAAATCCTCAATCCCCCACTGGGTAAAAACTTAAATGGGGCTCAGTTTTTTGGGACCAACTTTTACTGCACTTATACAGATGACTTCTTCACTTTGTCAAAATATGCTTTAAATACTATAGAATATTGAATTTAAACAAGAATTTTTTTTTTATGTTACACTAAGTCTAGAATACATTTTGTGGAAAAAAAAAACATTGAAAACTGAACCTTTATTAAATATTTATTAAATTCAAAATAATTTATTAATAAAAAATTTACAGTCTAACAAAAAATTTTTAAAAATCGAGGCTTTCTAGAATTAAAATTCGTAGTCTCCAAAAAAAAAAAAAAACTTTATACTAATGCAGACTTTTTCCTTATGGATCTATCATATTTAAAATTTAGGGATGGCCCAATTTTGTAAAAATAATTATTGTCTGAGTCGGATTTCTTAGTTTAGAAACTATACTCAGACAATAAAGGATGTTGGCAAGGTATTAAACTTTGACATTTGTGTTATCCCAGTTTTTATTTTTTGGGATCATGATGACAAAATGAAGAAACAAAATTTGCTTCGGGATTTCAGCTTCATTTTTAGGAAGATATCAGATAGAACCTTTCGTTAGAGATCATACATAAACTATGTCATGCCCCAGGGGGAACGAGAATCACCGACACTTAATTTATGAATGATCCATTATAAGAGAGCTCCCTTCCTATCGAACTGTCATGTACACATTCCCAAAGATCTCTAAGTGATTATTAGTTGCTTTACTCTTAAAAACTACCAGAGTTCATATACTTATAGGCCTTTTTTTGAATTTCTAGATACGTGTGTAAGACAGTGGACAAGGGAATGGGCGGATATAGGTCGGTAATACAGAAAAAAAAAAAGCATCACATCATCATCAGGAGGTTCGGCCTTTAAATATTCCGATTATTCAGTGGTTGGATGTGAGTGTATGCTCTTATAATAAGGGAGTTAATATTCCACTTGAGTTGAATGACCAAATATTGTAGACTGGCATTCTAAAACGCTATACAAATTTATATTTAAGTTTTTATTTATTTAGAAAAATAATTCTACAGTAGAAATTAATTATTATTATTATTATTTTGACATGTTCTAAAAAAATAAAAAATTTAAGAACTTAGTCTATCTACAAAAATTTTTCAACTATTTATATTTCGCGCTAATGCTCGAAGTTCGCTGACAGATTTGTTCGTCTCTCTCCTAATTGACCTTCGCCACGTACTTTTTGGACGTCCGCGGTTTCTTCTGCCCTGGGGGTTCCATTCTAATACTCTATGAGAAATTAATTAAAAATGATAAAAGATATTTTAGATCCCCTAACTTCAATAATTCTACAGTAGAAATTAATTTAAAATTAAAAATAATAACATTCAGGGTTCTTTCATTGCCGAACAAAACCTTTTCCAAAGCTTCAAATACGCCCTCAAAATATTAAATTACGAAAAAATGGCTATTTAATTTTTTTTGTCACCAAAAATACTGCAATTGTCCCACTGTGCAAAGTTTGCGTCGCTGCCATGGCCATAGCCAAAGCCCATTGTTAGCATTTTGGGCGTATGGTGCTGCTGATGCTGCTGCCGCCAACGCCGCCGCTGCCTTTGCTTCTTGGCTCTATCAAGGCTCAGCAATCTTCTGCTGCTGCTGCTGCTTCTTCTTACCCTTTTGTCTTTCTCCAAATGAAGTGAACTTTTGTTTTTTCTCTTGTGATTTTTTTTTTTTTTTGGTGGCTACGCTGCGTTCCGGCCTACGAACACTTTACGTGTGTTCCTTATCGCTCAACAATCGAAGGCAATAAATATCTTACAAATAAGCAGAATGCGCTGGAATGCACAGCAACAACAACAACAGCAACTACAACAACTTTGAGAAGAGCTCTCAGAGCTGTTGATGCAGCAGATTGTTGCAGCAATTGTATTTGTTGTGCTTGCAGCAAGACGTGCAACTTTGTGTAAATTCGTGAAAATCGTTGGGGCAAGTAACGCGGCAAGTTCTGGGGGGGAGGGCGTATTCGTTAAGCAAATAGCTTAACAACCAATCAATCTAGCTCAGCATAAGATTGGGTACTCTCTGTTCTCACCCGGCTTACCACGCACACATATTTGCCGCATTTTTTTCACAGCCCAAATCAAAAGACTTAGGCAACGAACTTGACGACATGACAGCTGTGTGAATCTGAACTGATTGCTGCCACAGAGCGCACAGTCTTTGGCCAGCTTGCCATATCTGGACATGCACAATTGAGCAGAGCAGGAGTGTGCGTGTGCACTGCCGGCTTATTTTACGCCAAATTACAGTTGTACAAACAAGTCGAGAGCGGCACAAGGCGCACGCTGACGTTTCAATAGCTACGAATTGACAGGTCAACGCGCAAGCGTAAAATGCCCGCACATGCCCAATCTGGTCGGAGTAGCCAACCAACCACAAAGTGCATGAAGCTGGCCAAGATGCTGCAGACATGTTTCGTTTTCTTTTTAAGTAAATGTGTGCCCTTGGTGTGAGGTATATTAGCTTTGTCGGAGAATATGCAATGAGCAAAGCTGAAATTGATGCTGAAAGCATATTCGTAAACTTTACTCGATGTATAATCATGGAATTATTTTTCTGAGTAAAAAAAACGAATTTTCGTAATTGGGAAGATGACACCCCTTATCAAAAATGAGTTGATTGTGTTGAATGTTTATACGAATAGTGTTGCTGCTTTGCGCATAATGTCACGTCAAGAAATTTGAATTTATGGTATTAACATTACCTATCCAATAAAATTTTAATCAAGTTTAAGATCATTCGCCAAGTTCGGTCACATGATAAAAAAAAGGCATTTATTTAATTTAATTTTAAAAATTGATTACAAAAATATCCGAATATAAAATTTGGATTTTTATTTAATAGATTTTTAATAATTTAGGTTTCCAATAACCTAATTAGTTGCCATACTCATTACATTGGATATAGGAATGGGTATAAGAAAAGGGATTTCGCAAAATAAATGGTTTTTATCATAAAAATAAGTGAAATCGGGGAAAAAAAACGTTTCTTGTGAATTAGTAAGCAAAAATATGTCGGATAAAAAAAATTCTTTTTTTACAAACTAGGTAGAGCTCGGTTCGATCTTCAATTTGCAAGAATTGATATTTTCGACCTAGCGCTAGCATGTTAAAACCGCAGATAATTCTCTATTTTAATTATCTATTATAATCACAGAAAATGAAATCTATGTACTAAAAGGATTATTTATTCAAAATTAAATTAAATTTATAAAGCTTAAAAGAATATATAAAAATAAAAATGTAAAAAGTGGATCCTCTACCCCAAAAACTCTCACTCATTTGGTTTGACGAAAAATAACGTTTTAGGCCTTTAAAATGGAAGGCTAAGTCGATTTTTAAATATTATGTTTTGCAACAGTTGGATGACTCGAAATTCATTTTAAACTCTTAATATCTTTGACAAAAATGCTTAAAATTACCCAAAGAATGAAAATCGCTGAGAGCCTCAAAACGTTTTTTACATATATCACAAAATTGCATGACTCAAAATGATCGATTCTCAATAAACAAAAATCAATTTTATTGTCGAAAAAAAAGAATCGATAAAATCGATTTAAGATCGAATCGATGCCCAACTCTGAAACTAGGAATACGGGAATATGGGTTCACCTAAATACAGCGACTCTTCCTACGAGTGGTCTTCTATTATCACCTTTTTCCTTGGGGGAATATTAAATAAAATGGCTTACCTACTCTTGTCCCTGTTAATAGACAGTTCACATTTTCATTATAGCATTGTTTACAGCAAATTACAGTAGCTTACAAATTTAAAAGTGTAAAAAATTTATTTTTTGACTATTTTACAAATTTTAAGCTTACTTTTTACTAACGAAAAAAAAAATTTTTTAATTATGTTAAGCATAAGCTGAAAGAGAATTCTTCTACGAATATTTCGAGTCTGAGATCTTTGAAAGCGGATAGGAACGATAACTTATGGAACCATATTTCTTTACGAGATATTGACAAATAACTGAGAAAGTGATAAATTTTTAAAGCGGTGCTTCAGAAAACAAAAGGATTTCATTTTCGTTTTTCACGACCCAAATTTTCCCCAAAACTCTTTTTTTAGAAAGGTTCATTTTTGGTGTAAACTATTGTAAAAGACACTGACCAGCTGATTTCATTGTGACAGTTTTCCATTCACTCTTAAATACCAAAAATAAATTATGCCAAAATACCACAAATACCAACAAAAAAATAACACATTTCTTTAATAGGTACACACTGTTCGTTGGTGAAATTTGACTGCCAACTTGCCAATGGGCTTTTCCAGACAAAGCTATGAGGAAATGTTTGTAGGCGAAAAAAAAATTAATTTGAACCTGCCCGAAAAACGCTGCAGTGTTTTACGACCCAGTCGGAAATCAAATTATTATTTCTCTCCAGCTTTTTCTGAATCTATAACCATTAGCTTTCTTCCAAATATGTATATGGATAAAAGTCAATCCCAACTATTATATGTCTCTGGACTCTCTAAAATATCACCTTTTTTTTCAATTTTTTTTACATAATCCCAAAAAAGCCATAACCGCCACCATAGCAGAGTATTTCACCATTGGCGCGCAAATTTTTATTGAGCTTTCCGGTTTTTTTTTTTCTTGCTACACCATTTGCCAAGGTTGCCTTTGCGATTTCTGGCGAAGAACGCTTGTCGGTTGTTGGTGTTATTGTAGTGGTTGTAGTTGTTGTTGCTGTTGCTGTCCCGGCAAGTGCTTTCTGCTAGTATTAGTGTCTCTGTATGTGTGTATAAGCCGCCTTATCGTGGCTGTCATATCTATCGAGCCATGTGTGAGTGCTGCTTACTGACTATGGATGACCGCCTGGTACACCAGTCTACGTAAAACGTCTGCTTGCCCGCAGCTCTTATCTTGCCCAGCATCATTGGTCGTTATAATATTTTGTGCCCAAAAACAAATCAGATGTCAGCCGTTTGCTCTAATCATTAAATGTGAACGGGCGTGCGCTTCAACAGGCTGCCATGCTGGCCACCATCACAACGACTAACAGTGACCACCATGAGCTTTTCCGGCTTGGGAATGTTTATATATCTGAGTGTTTGCTTGTGTGTGTGTGTCGGTTTTCCACGTAATCCGCCGCCAAGTAGATGCAATTGCGGGATAAACAGGCAAATGGTCAGGCTAGTTCAACAAGGCTTCAATGCATTGAAAGATGCAGACACTGTGCACATTACCCAATGCCTGGGCGCATTGTTTCACAGCTTGCCTGTCGCTTTTAAATTTTCTTGTAGTTGTTGTTGTTGGTTGTGGCTTGTTGCTTACAAGCCGCCCGGCTGACAATTTGTTCGATAATAATTGTTAACCTCTGGCCAATTTGACACATATATCTACGCTGGCGTAGTTTATGGCCTGCCAGTTACCAATTGCTGTTACCGGCATTGACAGTTTCTGGGAAAGCGCACATAACCATGCTGTTGTACTTATACTTTTTGTTTTTCGCTCTTACTTGCAGATTCCAAAGATTTGGGCTCACATGAGCTAAGCGGGGAGGACAAACAACTCGAGCCGCACGATGAGCACAGCCAGACGCCCACAAGCCTAAACCAAAACCCAGATTCCAACAATTCCAATGCCGAGCAGGCGCATGAGACTGAAAGTGATGTGGAAATGGCCGAACCGCCGCTGGACACTGATAAACCCCAGCAGAAGCTACCTAGCACGCCACCTACACGTCCTAGCAGCAGCGAGGCGCCTAGTCCTGTTTCAACGCGCAACTGTGCTGATTTAATACCCAAACTGGAGCTTGAGCAGGCGCCTTCGCCGTCGTCCCCTGGCGCACGCCCGGACACTACATCGCCTAGCCTTTCGCCACAGACTGAGTCGCATTCGGCCAGCGCTGCCTCCTCGCCAGCGCCCATGCTGCCCAAACTGCGTTTAAATGCCTTGCTGGCCTCGGATCCTGCGCTAAAACCCAATGCTAAAGAGCTGAATCTGCATCATGATGAGCCACCGATGAAGCATCGTGCAATAGGGCCACCGCCGCCCTTAAATAAAACCGAACAGCTGCCAGAGAGTCTAAGCACTAGCTTAGAGCCGCTGCTGAAACCAGCACGCTTTATGTGCATGCCCTGCGGCATAGCCTTTAGCTCGCCGTCGACACTAGAAGCGCATCAGGCTTATTACTGTTCACATCGCAACAAGGAGCCGGAGGATGAGAACAGCGATAAGAACAGCACAAGTTCAAGTGCAGCTGGAGCTGCAGCTGCTGCGGCTGGCGGCACGGCTAGCAGCGAGCCAGCTGCCAAGTCCTTGCGCACGGGCAAGCAATATGCCTGTACGCAATGTTCCTATAGCGCGGATAAAAAGGTCTCACTGAATCGTCATATGCGCATGCACCAGACCTCACCGGCTTCCAACACGCCAAACGGAGGCGCTACAGTGATTACTGCAGCGGCAACTGCTGCCGTCGGCTACGAGGAGAGCTCTAGTCAAGTGAGTTGTGTGTTGAGATTTGTAGAGTAGCATAGAAATAGTTCCTTAAGCAACTGCTTAACTCTTGTACACTTTTTTTTCCAACAGCAAATCGATCGTTACTGCAGTGATTGTGATATACGCTTCAACAATGTGAAGACCTACCGCGCCCATAAGCAACACTATTGCAGCTCCCGACGCTCCGATGGACAGATGACGCCCAAGCTGGAAAGTGTGGCCAGTGCCAGCAGCAGCGTTAATTCGACCAACAAAGCAGCGTTGGTCAGTGGCGCTCACAGTCCACAGACACGCAATAAGACACCAACGCCGGCCATAGTGGCTGCGGCCGCGGCAGCAGCGGCAGCCGCAGCAGCATCTTTGCAGGCACCCCCGCAGCCTTTTCTAGCATTGCCCACTAATCCTATCATAATAGTGCCCTGTTCGCTTATACGCGCCGCCAGCCTCATTCCAGGACCACTGTAAGTACACAAGAATGTTTTATAAAACAGCAGTTTAATGTTTTGTTTTTGGTACAGCACCACCTCCACCTCGGGCATTATTAATCCGGAATCCACATGCTTTACGCTAGACAATGGTGCACTCAAACCCTTGGCCACGGCTCTAAACATCAATGCGTTATCAAGTAATGCGGCAACTGTGCTGCCTAACAGCAATACAGCTGCCATACCGGCTGCAATGGAGCAGGAACGCCAGGCAAGCAACGTGTCGGACAATGAAAAGTCTAACAGCTTGCAGCAGGAGCCTAAAGCTATAAAACGCAAAGAAGGCGGTGCTATCCGGTAAGTTCTTATACACTTTTCTTGTAAACACCTCATTTAATATATTCTTGCTTTCTTTCCACAGCGAATCGGCTCCGCTGGATCTCTCACTGCGTCGCTCGCCCATTTCGGCTTTGCTACAGCGTCAGCATTTTGTGCGCTCTGCTCACGCATTGATGGACAGCGAGAGTCAACAACAACAACGTGAAAATCTGGAAGCCTTGGCATTGTTAGAAGCTGGCAAGGAAAATCTTGCACTGGATCAGAGCGGCAGTGTTACGCCTGAGCAAATTGTATGCGCACCCTCATTGCCTAGCAGTCCCTCCATGAGTCCCTCGCCCAAACGGCGTGCCATAAGTCCGCGTAGCTCTGGCGCAGGCAGCGCCTCCTCCATGTCGCCACCAACCAGTGTGGGCATGCCACATTTTACATCAAGTTTGCTGGACAATTTGCCGCTGCGCTCCATGTTGCCGGCTGATTTTGCGCTAAGCCTTTCGAATTCCGAGTCGCTGCTGGCCAAAACAAATCCAGAGCTGGCTTTGAAACTAGCAGCAGCTGCTGCTGCCGCTGTGGCAGGTTCCAGCTCCGCTGAGCTGGCTGCTGCAGCTAGTAAACTGGGCTTTACGGTGCCAGCCAATGCGTCAGCAGCTCCAAGCTCAGCTGTTACTGCGCCGTCTACAAGCCAACCGCAGATTTATGTCAAACAAGGTGTTTCCAAGTGCAAGGAGTGCAATATTGTTTTTTGCAAATATGAAAACTATCTGGCGCATAAGCAGCATTACTGCTCGGCGCGGAATCATGAAGCTAGCGAGGGAGATGCTAAGTTATCTAACACGCCGCCCAACACAGGGCCCGTATCCACTGCAGAAACAACGCCTGTGGCGTATCAGCAGCTAATTTGTGCAGCCTGTGGCATTAAATACACATCGCTGGACAATCTCAGAGCGCATCAGAACTACTATTGTCCCAAAGGCGGCGGCGCAGCTGCTGCAGCTGCAAATGCTAACGCCGCAGGAGCAGCCAGCGCGGCGGCTGTTGCAGCAGCGGATGCAAACACTGTAAGTTGACTGAAAAGCTTATAAAAATTACAATAAACTCACAACTTAATCTTCTTCCTTAGCTAACGCTGCCTAAGGAAAAGTGCGGCAAGTGCAAGACGTTACACGAGCATGGTTTGCCCTGTCCACCGCCTGCTGCTTTACCGCAGCCACAAGTCTCACCGTTAGTAATCAGCTCGGTGACCAGCGCCACGGAACGTATCGTCACCACTCCAAATACTTCAAATAATGTCAATAAATGTCCCGTCTGTGGTGTAGTCAGTCCCACAGCCGCCTTGGCTCGCAAGCATATGGAAATGCATGGTACTGTCAAAGCTTTTCGTTGCACCATTTGCCAGTACAAGGGCAACACGCTGCGTGGCATGCGCACACACATACGCACACACTTTGACAAGAAGACCAATGATATCAACGAGGAGCACTACATGACGTGCATTTTTGAGGAGGATGGCTTAGAGGTGCCTACGGCAGCCACACTGCAGCAGGAGCAGCAGCTGGAGCAACAATTGCAGGCTGCTGCTGCCGCCGCCGCCGCTGCTGCTGCTGCAGCTGAACAAGTGCCACAGATTTTCAACTGCGACTATTGCAGCTATGCATCGACCTATAAAGGCAATGTGGTATGTATGGCGTAGAGTTTCACTAGAATAAATGTTTCCAACTAATCTGTTTATATATTTATAGCTGCGCCACATGAAACTGCTGCATCCGCATGTAGCCATCAATTCGCCGTCTATATCACCCGAGTCTAGGGAGCATGAAACTAACGTAGCAGTTGGCGATATTGCAGCTGTCAATGGAGAGGCACAGTAAGTAGTGGCTAGAACTTTATAAAGTCACCAAAAAATTACATCCACATTTCTTACAGTTTCCACATAAAACAAGAGCCGCTGGATCATACAGCTGTCACCATTCCAAATCTAAATCTTGTGCATGAGAATAACAACTCGCCCATTGCCACGGCCAACACACAATTGCCGCACATTAAAGCCGAACCTATGGACATTCCCATTGAGGTGCTTCCAGCAGCAGCACTGCAACCACCGCCCGTAGCATCGCCACTTGGACCCAGCGCAGCTGAGGCCATGAAGAAATACTGCTCCACCTGCGATATATCATTTAATTATATCAAGACTTTTTTGGCACATAAACAATTCTATTGTAAATCAAAGCTGCAAAGACCGGAGGCCAATGACAGTCCCAGTCCAAATCATTTGACTGCTGCCACTGTGGGCATGCCCATACAATCACCAAATGAATTGATAATGCTGCAAAAGAACAAGGAGAATCTGCAGGAGGCGGCCATTTGAGAGAGCCAACTGTTGTGGCAGGCGCAGCGCAAGCAACTGGAATGGTACTACAAATGCTTCTAAGCCCAATCGAATCTACAGATCATCGCTGACAGAACCGAACCGAATTGAACCGACAGTATTCCTAGTGAATCTCCTTTCTGCTCGCCTAGCAGCGCCACTCTACTAAGGATAGAACTGCATAGCTAAACGGGTTGACTTTACGACTAATGCGGTTCCAGATCCATAACTACAATTTACACTTTATATAGCTTACTATTAATAGATATAAACATAGAAATCATGACATATAATGCATGCCAAAGTTTACCACTTAGAAAAAAATAATAATTATGTAATTAAATAAGTGCAAGAAACTTAAAGTTTTCAATATTATTGAAAGAAAAATGAAGTCAATAACAAGGCGTTACTATCGCTTGAAAATTTCGCCTTTTTCTGGAATTCCAAATTTTATTTAATCCATTTTGTGTTCAACTTGAATAATGTTGAAAAATTGTTTTTCTTTTTTATAATTTCAATACGAAATCTGATATATTCCGCTAAATCCTATAAAAATAATGTACATGTTCAGCATGTAGGCGTAGAATTCAAAATGTATAATTTAGCTAACTATTTATTAAGTGTGTGCGACAATAAAATTAATTTATTTATTCGATGTGTATTTAATAAATGGTTTTTCAATTTTAGTTTTATTTCTTTATGTAACTACATGTATGTAGTCAAAAAAACTATCTGTAATATCTGTGGACAGACGAACTGGGCCAAGATTTATTTAACGTGACGACAAATAGGTGGTCCATTTCCAGCAGGTAACAATCGAAAACACAGCAGCTTAGCCGCGTTCTTCATCCATGGTACGAGTCGGGGTCTACCCAAAACCTCTGCGGATGTTTGCATCTCGGCACCCGGTTATATTTGACGCAACGTCACACCAAGCCGAAATTTTAACTGGATTTTGGTGCTTGATACTCCCTTAGGGGCTTTCAGATCTGCCAAGTCATATACATACGTATGAAAGAATTATATGATGTTTCTTTTAACTCTCTAGGAAACGGAGCAAGGGCGCTTCCCTATGGCCCACCAGCTCTCATTAGCCTTTTCGAGGAAAGGGCTTAATTTTCTACCATTCCAAATGGACTGCAAGGCGCTTTCATAAGCAAGCTAAAATTGTAAATTACAATATTTAATTATAATTTGTATAATTACTATTATTATTGTTGAAATAAAAATAAAATCAATAACCTTAAAAAAAAAACTGTTTTTTGTTTTTTAAAAAAGGATATTTTGTTTCAGTTGCTGGGCTCTCAAATTACATCAAATATTTTGCATAAAGCATCTTCATATATTCTTTTCATATGGAAGAAACATTTTGATGCTTAAAACCTGTTGAACAATCTAAAACCGTTGCTCAAATTCAAATTTCGAAATTTAAGGAGCATTTGACGAAAAAAAATAAAAAATTTGAGCAAATTTTCACTAAAATTTGACTCTGAACGGATTTCAGATACCAGGCGAACAGAAATCATAAGCAAGCGGCTGCCGAATAAAAATTTTCTAAAAGTGTCACTAAAAGTATGCCACACTTTTTTAGCAAAAAATTTTAAAACGGAAAAATTTGAAAATGTAAAAAATTTGTAGCATACTTTTAGTTGCTAATTTAAGTTGCCTGCTGCTTTTTGGGCATTTCTGTTCGCCTGGTAGTTCAGCTGGCTTCGAGACCATTTTGTATGGAAAAATTTATTAAAATAATTTTTTTTTTACGTTTTTTGCGTTTGTATTGAACATTCTGTGCCGCTGTAATGCTTTAGTTTAGAATGTTACTTTGTTGGGCTATATTTTTTTTCAATTTTTCAAAATCTAAATTTTTATTGTTTTTGTTTGTACTGCTGTTTCAAGGTCTGCCAAATTTCAAGGTCATTCGATTTAGCAATCTTTTAGATCCTGCAATTTCCCCAACCCATCTGAAAACTTTGAAATATAAAAGAAAGATGTAGTTTTCGTTTCAATTGTTTATTTATTCAAATAAAATTATATAGCTATTACAATCCTTTTAATTTTAATGCTTACTTTCTATATATAACTAACGTTTACATATTGTTAAACAAACTAAAATTTTCAAATAATAAAAATAAACAAGTTAAGTTGTAAGTTACTATATTTAATTATAATTTTTGTTATTGATATTATTATTATAAAATTATTATATTATTTATTATATTATTATTATAAAATTAACACACATTGTTAAATTAACTAACAAGCTTAAATTGAAAGTAATAAAAATAAACAATCTCAGTTTGTAAGTTACTATATTTTAATATAATTTTTGTTATTGATATTGATATTAACATATTATTATAAAATTATAATATTTTTTATTATATTATTATTATAAAAATAAAACACATTGTTAGATTAACTAACAAGCTAAAATTATAAGTTGCATTATTTTATTATAATTTATATAAATGTTATTATTATTTTTTAAATAAAAATAAACTGAAATAACTTAAAAACCATGATTTTTTATTTTGACCAGAGACTTTAGAATTTGTTATTTTAAAGGATATAGTGGAGTTTTGAAGCCTAAGCGTGCTGCTTGGAAACTTTCCTTTAATGCAAAGGTATGTAAAACGATCGATTTTTTATACACAATTTTAGTCTAAATTTTAGACATAACTTGTAAAATACTGGCCCAAAGTCGAAAAGTCTTGGTGTTTTGAATTGCTCTAGGCAGCCCCTTTCGAATGGCATACAGGTTTCCAATATTCTAGACTTTCGGTTTTATGGCTATAAAAATTTTGTGATGTAACCCCTTACCAAAAAAATGGCAAAAAATTGCAATTTTCCAACTTTTCCAAATTTTAATGCAGAATAATAGTGATGCATAATACGAGTGTAGAGCACCAGGATTTTTCCAAATCTATCCATAAATGCGGAAATTATGCGTTTTTCTAAATTAGGTTACTCAAAATTTCGGACACAAATTTGTTTAATAAGTGCTCTTCAAAGGTGTAAAAAACAAATTGACCAGAGACTTTAGAATTTTTTATTTTAAAGGATATAGTGGAGTTTTTAAGCCTAAGCGTGCTGCGTTGAAACTTTCCTTTAATTCAAAGGTATGTAAAACGATCGATTTTTTATACACTTAATAAATAAAAAAAAAAAAAAAAAACGAAATAGAAAATTTATTTAAATAATTAATTATTTAATAATTATTATTATTTATATAAATTGTACATAAATGGAATAGTAAATTATGTAATTTTAGGAATATTATTTCTTAAAAACATTAATTTTACTTTAACCTTTAGGAGAGAACCAAATCCTCATCTCGAGCTTGGAGACCTATTTAAAAACGCACCATAATCAGGCACTTGGTCTTCCTCGACGCTTGGGCCAGTGCACGGTCTACCTGAGGCGCAGAAGTATCCGGATATCCAAGTCTGGTGCTGCTACGTTGGAGCCATGGCCAGAGGTGCCTGGCAGCAGGCAAAAAATGCTATGGGGTGGTGAAGTCCTCTAAGGAAAATGCTCGACCTGGGATGTCAACGCAAACGAAGGTTGGAAAACGTGACTGCTACCACCGGCGGACATGGCGGAATAGTACCGGAATCGGCCACACCTCTGTACTGGTTGAAGCAGGCCAGGACAGTTGTACATCAAGTGCCACAGCAACAACGGTACGCGAAGGCAAATTGTGGCGCGGTTCTGCACTCCTTGGAGACTTAGACTGGAAGTGTAGGGAGACAGAGGCCAAAGAGTCTGCCTCTGCCACGCCTGATGAGCATCAAGACTGAAATATTTTGGAAAATCTGGAAGAGGCAACCGACAGGGCACCTCAAAGGCTATTATCGTTAGCCAAGCATAGTCGACGACTAACGAGCATTATACACCAGCCGCATCTTCCGGTTCCACAAAGGACTATGTAGTCTATGTAACTCAACTAATAAATACAATTGCGTTACATTATTATAAATAAAATCCAATATAAATAAATGAGGGGCAAAAAACGGGTTATTTGAAGCACGTGCTTGTACCGTCAAATTTCAAGAAATCACGAAATCGGATTACGTTGTCTCAAAGGCCCGAGAGTGTCACTGCATTGCACGCACGGCAGCCAAAGTGTAATCAATCCTACGATTTAGAAAATTATTAACAAACGTTTCAAAGTTGTTAGAAAACGACGCTTAACTTTAAAATAATTATACACAAGTTTAATTTTAATATAATTTATATTGTGTGCAAATATCTGAATTTCATTTTTTGTTTTACATAAGTTATTTATTTCATCAGTTTTAAATTTAATCGACTTACGAAAAAATGAAAATTTTAGCATATATTTATAATTAAAAGCATTCCCAAAAATGCTTCGGTCCTACGTGTTTGTGTAGTGATTGATCACTGAAATCCTAAATATTTGTATGTGTGTGTTATTGTTTATGTGTTAGTATACGTACACATTTTCTGTTTGTGTGTGTATAATTGTTTCTGTCTCCGCATACGTACACCTACCTTTGTGTGTGTGTGTGTGTGTGTGTTTCGCATGCCTGGATGAGGAATTAGACATGACCGCCTTCTGCTGGCAGGAATAGTGTAAACTATTTTTATTTATTCAGTTGCAGCCATGGCACGTGCCTGAGCGCGTACACGTTTCTCATATTCCAGACGATTTTGACAGTAAATAGTATACGCTTCAGCTTGAGCTGGATCCTTGATGTTCGGCTCGTTCAGCAAGTCTTGAATGCCCAACAAGATTTGTTTTATGGTTATGGCGGGACGCCAATCCTTCTCTTCATCCAACAGCGACAGACACACAGTGCCCGAGGGGTATACGTTGGGATGGAAAAGCGGTGGCTCAAATTTGCATTTTGGCGGCGAGGTTGGGTAATCGTCCTTGAAAATCATGCGCAACTTGTAGAGACCACCCTCCCATGGTGTAGTCTTCTTGCCGGGAATAGCGCATTCCCAGATCATCAGGTTCAGTGTACCGTCTGGATTTTTTGCAGGGCGGGCAACGAAACCGAATGGATGGTCTTTGCGCCAAGCTTTGCGCTCTTCGCCCAAGCGTGTTATAGCAATACCAGACATATTAAATTAATTTAGTTGTTGTAAAATTGCAGTATTTTTATTTAGTCTATTTCTTTTTGACGCTCTTCTTTATCTCTTGCCTGCCTACACGCTGCTTTCACGACTACAGCTGCAAAGGTACGCGCGCCTGTGCAAAAGGCGTAAAAAGTTAAACGAAACTTAAATATATGCTTATAAAAGCATTTTTTTCTATGTAAACTTACCCTTATACGTGCTGGCAAATTAATTGCAAAAGTTTTTTAGACGCTTTAATAAAATTTTGCAAATTTCAGCGTAGTTCGCATCCGTGCGTCGCTTCGGAAAAACTGCCAAGTGTTGACTAATTAATATCACAAGCGGAGTTGACAGCACCGCTCAGGTATGCTTTGAAAAAATGCAGTGTTGGGCAACAATGATTGTTTATCGATAGAAAAATCGGCAAGCGCTATTATTAAAAACCACTTTTTTTGTTTTTGGTTGTTCTTTGTTTCACAAAAATTGGAATATATCAGTTTTTTTCCGCTTATACGTCTACATATTTTTACATAAATTATGAATTTATAATGATTCTGTATAAAAAATTCGGAAACAGTTAATTAAATTTCTATAATGTAGTAGTTGTTAACCTAGACGAACTCAGTAGTGGTAATTTATGCCTTGTACAGAACACAGCAATAATGCTAATATATGTTATGAGAAAACGTCTTTATGGAAGTACCTAAGTTTTTTTTTTGCTAACATAACTAAAGTGTTGCACACGTGCCAATAGCAATTTAAAATAATAACAGGTTCAAACGAAACAAAATATTTTGTGTGCTTGCGTGTAAGTTGCCAATATTAGAAGACTTTAGAAATAGTAAGCGGGCGGGTATGTGGAACGATTTGAATTAAGTGCTGCCTTATAGCTTTAGCTCCACGCAGCCTATTACTTAGCTTTCTTGGATTCTTTCTTTTTATTGCCGCTACTGCTGCTGGCACTGCTGCTTTCCTCCTTCTCCTTTTTTTCCTTCTTCTCAGGCTTTTCTTCCGGATGGTCCTCATAACTGTTACCAAAGATTACAATAAATTAATTGGCTAAACAAGCAACAATTAGCAATTATACTCACGCAAAAAGTACCTTCAGCTCTCCGCGCACAAGCGCCACCAGCACCGGAGTACCCATACATGCTGGCACTAGATAGAGTAGCGCTGGCTGAGCGTGTTTAAACACGTGCATTACAAAAATAGTGGCCATTAAACCCAAAAAGTAGGCTGTCAATGTGGAGTAGAAGTAGATACGTGTCTTACGCTTCTTGCTGTCATCAAAACGCAGCAGCAGAGCTATGAAAATGCCGGGAATGACAATGTCTCCTAGCCCTAGCATGGCAAAGTTGGATGCACTGAAGCCATGTTCAATGAGATCCTGTGGAAAGACTAGTTTGATGGGCGCCTCGAAGCTCTTTGCCACGGTAACCATAACATTTGTTCCAAATACCCAAAAGATATCGTAGAAAAACAGGCCGCTTAAAAGGATGACGCCAGTCACAAAGTTGTTCAAATGCAGCATCTCGACACCATTAATGGCAAAGGCCAAACCAAAAAGATTATTGGCAATCCAGTGTTTTTTTAACAGATACCATACTCCAATGGCGGACGAAATGATCAAGCAAACAATGTCATATGTAGAGAATTTGTAGTTAATAATTTCCTCCTTTTGTTTGCCCTCGCCTTTGGTGAAATATATATGGAAGGGCACCTTTGGCACGAAAGCAGGCATCAATGAGGTGATGACCGGGCTAAGCAAATGCGCCAAAGCAATAACGCCCAACACAAAAAAGTAGCCGGTAAGCAATAAATTTATGTGTTCCTTTGAAAATACTTTGAAGAACATGTAGAGACCAAATAGTGCTGCCGATGCTATGAGCGGGAAATACATGGCATCCTTTTTGCTCATTGTGTCCGCTTTTTCTCCAGTCAACTGCATAAAGAGATGGTGTTGAAAACCAACGAAATACAATGTGTAAATATTTGTTAACCAACCTTCTTTTGATTGTGCAGCTTCACTGAACGTATGGAACCGAAAATTATTGGTAGCATGGCCATAATGACCAGACTGCCATAGGCAACAGCGATGCCCTCTGGAGTTGAGACTTTCTTCTCATTTGTTTGCGTATCATTTTTTGCTTCCGCGTTCGCCACTATCCCTTTGAGGGCGTCTTTAACGCTGCCTATAACTTGGTCAACGTCCATTATACTAAATATTTTTTCTTTTATCGAAAACGGTAAATTTACTACACGATTTCCAGTCTGTTGGGGGAAATCGTATGTGGATACTACAAAGTGACACGCAGCCAGAGGCAGGAATAGCCACACGTCAACACATATGGCTAGCGATAAATAGCTAATCGATTTTGCCATTCCCACCGGCAAACGATATACGAAAATACAAGCAAGCAAAGTTCATAAAAACTTATCGATATGACTGATATGTTTTAAAAAAGTCGTTTGTAATAAGAGCGACTGCGCCTACTACAATTAAAAATTTGAATGAAAAAATTATAATTTATTTAATAAAAATTTAAATAAAATTTTTCAAACAAGTCTTAAGCTTAAAAGTAATGATAATTTTTTGCTTTACCTTTTGCTAAGACTAATAACACGAACGTTTAAGAATTATAAATTTCTTTCTTAAAAATGTAATAAATATTAAACTGGAACACGTACCCAAAAAAAGCAAGCACGCATCGTTAAACATATACTTAAGCACCCCAGTTACTCAGCCAATTATCTATTTAAATTATTAATAAAAATACTGAGCATAAAATCAAGTGCAGACGACAAGGAGAACTTCGGTGCCTCTTTTTCTCTCTGGATAAAATATCTAAAGCGCCAGTTACCGACTACTTAGAATTTTCATGCATATAAACAAATACATGTATTTTTATATTATCGCTCAGCTTATCAAGCCCCTCAATTGGGTCCACAACAATGCAGCCGGCAAGGCGACGGCAGCGCCTCAGAGCGCTTATCAAGAGCCATGTGCAAAACTTAACTAAGCTGGGGCTTTCCAGCTATTCGAGCGCAATGAGAGCTCAGTCGATTTTTTGAGCTCAAACCGCAAACAATAATATTTTGTTTCCATAGAACACAGTCCAAGTGAATGAAAAAAACAAAAACACTGTGAACTTGAAAAACAACAATGCTGGGCAAGATAAAAACGTTGATTTCCGGTCGTGTGCATCACAAGTCTTTGCTGTTTCCTCTGTTACTTGGCGTCTTTCTGGGTTTGCTTGTAGCCGTGCCAGGCGCCAACAGTAAGTAGCTTACGTAAACGCAAAACAAACTGTAAATGCCTTGATAAATCTATCTGTAGCTCTCACGGATAGCGAGGACAATGGGAAAACTGCCAATGTCAGCACGGCCGATCGACTTCACATGAATCTATTTATTAACTATGACAGAAATGCACAGCCCACGGTGCAAGGCCAACCCACAAATATTAGTCTGGGTATGAGGGTGCACTACCTAGACATAGATGAGATGCGTGGCAAGATAACGCTGCATTGTTGGCTAAGTATTGTATGTACTTATATAGCAGGTCATCTCTCTTACTTTAATTGAATTAACGACTATTCAAATTCCAGCACTGGATGGATGAGCGTCGCTCTTGGAATATACGCGAGTACGATAATATTACTATACTGCACTTACGCGCTCGCGAGGTCTGGAAACCACAGATTACACTTTTTAATGCCGCTAGCGATGATGGCGACTTTTTGGTGGATACTCATGTAGTGCTCGGTGCTGATGGTACCTTTCTTTGGGTACCTCCAGCCGTTTATATTGCTTATTGCAATCTTAATCTGCGACATTGGCCCTATGACAAACAAACCTGCAAGTTTGGTATTGGTTCGTGGTCTCTAAACGGCATCGATGCGGAATATACAAATCAAACGGAGGAAGTTGCATATGATGAGTTAGTGCAGTCCACCGAATGGGAAATCACAAGTGCCAGAACCGAATATGTGACTAAAGATTACTACAACTATATTGAGTTTACTTTTGATGTGGCGCGCAGATCCTCTATGTACACCGCTGTCATCTATACGCCAGCAGCGTGCATTATAATGCTCGCGCTGTCGGCCTTCTGGTTGCCACCCCAAATGGGCGAAAAAATTCTACTAAATGGCATACTCATAGTTCTTATTACAGTATTTCTTATGTACTTTGCACAACTGCTGCCGGTGCTATCCAATAATACGCCGCTTATTGGTAAGTGATTTTTTGAACTAGACATACAAATATACTTAACTATTAGGGTTCCTAGAAAAATAATTGACCCTATACATAAGGGTTCAAAAAACTAATCACCTAAAGTAAATCCCCAGATGCATCTAAACTATTTGTTTTGTTAACAAGCAATATACTTAATGGCACAAACAAAAAATTCTTAAAACTTTTACGTCACAATAATTTTTGTTTGTTGCACAAATGTCACTTCAAATCTATTCTTGGATTTTGTTAGAATCCTTACGATTAATCTTATTGTCTTGAGTGATACTTACTTAATCTGAACTTTTGAAGTACACAATACATTAGCGATGAGTGCTTTATTATTTTTTAAGTGATTTACTTTTGATTTACTTTTAATCTAAAACGTTTCGCTTCACAGTAATCTTCTACAGCGCTAGCCTGCTGCTGCTCAGCCTTTCCACCATTATTGAGGTTATTGTACTCTACCTAGCCACAGCTAAGCACAAGCGACGCATTCCGGACTTCCTTAAGCAGCTGCTGCACGGCAAGCTGGGTACCTGGCTATTGCTATCCCACTTTACCTTTGAGGCTGAGAGGCTGTCCACGCTAGGCAATGGTGGAGCTAAAGAGCTGGACGAACATGTGTATGATAATATCGACGAGTCAACTAATCCCATAGATATAAATCCACCCGCAATGCCTTCGGAGCGTGCCCTGCAATTTGACTGGGTGTTACTAGCCACAGCAGTAGATCGCTTGTGCTTTATAGGCTTTGGCATCACATTCTTAGTGTTGGCCATTGTTTATGCCATCTAGAGACCACTACAAATCCTTGTTATACCCAAGCTACGTATGTATGTACATATATGTATTAATAATCAATTTTTATGTGTTTTGTGACAACTTAGTAGATTTGTATTAAAAAAAACTCTATTAGCAAACATTGATATTACTTGTAATTATGTATTTCTATATGTACTATGATTATATATTTAAAAGGAAAAAAGATAACAAGATGGAGCCCGTCTAGCGGGGGTGGGAGTAGGTTACATCTGTAACAAATTAGCACAGTTCTAAGTACAGTATTGCTTCTGCGATATGGAGCTGCAGTTGCTCCAAGTTTTATCACATATGAAAATTACACACTCAATTAACCAAAAGTTACTGGAATTATGTGAAAATTATGTGACCTTTTTATGGTCCGGCTGGCCGAGCTATTTAATGAGTTAGAGCAAGATAGTTGCTTTTCCTCGCTGCGGGTGGCCTGCGCGTACACCCTCAACCTCTGCTGCCATAATAGTTACAACCCCAACAAATTGGGGTTGACATTTCAGTTGAACGTATTACCAGGTGGCGTACGTTGTTCATAGCTGGCCGTACTTATTGTGCCGGTGCTGGATGTATGTTGCTGTGGTTCGGTAACAACGGTGGCCGTAGTGCTGGCGTATAAAGCTGGCCCTGTAAATACCGACGGCAGATTGTTTGGCGAGGGCAAGGATGAAGCCGTTGAAGGCGATGGAAAACCTAAGCTTGAACTTGTGGATGCTGAGGCGGGTGAGGTCAGTTCTGTTGCCGTGTGATGATGCAGAAACTGGGCATGTGTTGTGTGTGCAGGATGCGCATGCGGATGATGTGGATGATGATGCGGCAAATGCTGTGCCTGCATGCCAGGATGTGTGCCCGGATGATGAGCGTAATGATGATGCTTATAGGAACTTAGCATATTGGTGGTGGGATCACAGCCTTGCGCCTGTGCCTGGCAAGCGGCCATAAGTCCATGGAAATCAAATTTATACGCATAACGCTTGCCATGGACCTTGGTCATTATGTTCTTGTCATAATAATAGCTGCAAAGAAATAGAGAAAAAAAAAGAATATTAAAGAATGCCAACTAGTTCTGCTGTCCTATGAGTCATATCACAGGAATTGACGTTGCATTCTATCCGGCCAACAACCTGTTCAGCCACTAGGCAAAACAAACATTAACTCAGTTTTTCGCGCGGTGTAAATTGTACTTACCGCAAAGCTCTGCTCAGCTTATCATAATTCATATTTGGCTTGGCTTTACGGTCGCCCCAACGCTTGGCCACCTCGTCGGGGTCGATAAGACGGAACTCGCCCGATTGGCCCTCCCAGCTAATGCAGTTGGCATTCGACGAATCAGCGAGCAGCTCAAGCAAAAACTGCCACAACTGTATTTGGCCACCAGAACCCTGCGCAACCAATCGGTGAGAGGCAGCGTTCAAAAGCTGATACGGATCTGAAAACAGAGACACAAAAAAACAACAGATACACAATAAGAGAGAGTACTGAGCAAACAAGATTTATTTTATATATAGTATATGTGTATTCGCGTATGTATGTATTTGGCTAAATATAAAACCAGATTTTCTGGTCTACATCGCTCTTGATGACGCTTTACTCGCTTGAGGACGTGGCGTGAAACTTTAAAAAGCACCGCACAAAGTTTATTCGCAGAAAATCAACCGCAAGTGGCCATAAATCCTGCAAAATGGCGTTACGTCTGCCGCAACTCCAACTGTGGGCGACACTGTTGGCATTTTGTGAATGGAAAAACCGGCACTACACTACAAGATTTTAAAAATACCTACTACCTAAAAGTAAACATTTTAATGTTGCATAGACAATCCCAAATATTATTTCATTCACTATAGTTTCTATATTGCCTTTTTGAAACCCAGATATTACACATTTTTTTTTTTAACTAATTTATATCTAGGATACTCATAAAATAAAAAAATAAATCAGCTTACATAAATCATAATATTGAAAAAAAATATACGGCTTTAAATTTTAAACTAGAGGACATTGAAAATATAATAAAAAGTAATCAATAAAAAAATGTTACAAAAAAGATAAAGGATCTTTTTTTAAATTATTATAGCTTTGATCAAAAAAAATAAAATAAATCAAAAACTATTTTGAACAATGACTCCAAAAATATTTAGAATTCATTTGAGTATTTTTATGTTTTCAATTTTTAAATAATTTTTTTTTAATTATAAAATTATTTTCAATTTGTTTTTAATTGCACAATTTTTTTTTTTTATTACTGATTTATTTTCAGCTTGTTTTTAATTGTAAGCGTCTTTTATTTATTAATTTAATATTGTTTCGTTTCTTTTACGCCAACTTATTTTATATGCCTGCAACGTACTTAGTATGTGAATAGCTCCAATCATAATCTTGATTGATAAATAAATAAATAATAAATTTTTATAAAAATATAAAATTAAAATACGACGCGGGCATTTTAATTATTAAGAAAATAATCGACAACTTTTTAGTAATAGAGCCAAATAATATAGATATAGTAATGTTCTTAAGGTAGGTATAGGTAAAGGAATTCCAATAAAATTAAATAAATAATAATTCCCTGATTATTAAATAAATTGTTTACAAATAATAAATAAATCAGGGATCATAGCTGTTATTTTTTTAAGTAAAAAAAAAATAAATTTATTTATTGATCGAATTTTTTTTAAACAACGTATTGTTTGAAATTTAAATAAAAATTATAAAAAAATAGCAAAACATAAATATTATATTAATTTTTATTTTAAATCCGCGAAATAACTCTTATTGTGCAATTTGTATTATAAAAAACGAAAAACAAATAAAATTTTGTTTTATTTTTTTTTATTAATTGCAAAACAAAAATCTTGTAAATATTTAATAAATTGCAAATAAAAATTACTCTCTAATTTTCATTTAAAAAATTAAAATTACTTTTTGTTTGAAAAATAAAATTATTTAGTGTTTTATTTTTATTTTATAAATTGCAAACACAAATTATTAGCTAATTTTTGATTCAATAATTTTAAACAAAAGTCTTGTTTGTTTTGTTGTAATCGGTTTTGAAAATGAAAGTAGATTTAAAATATCTATTGAGCCTGTTTTTTGTAAAACTGCTTGTAAAAATATTTAAGTGAAATGTTTGTTATGTGGAATCCATAATACAATATTATATACATATCTATATATAAATATAATTTATAGGAAGATATGGAAATGTAAATCACATAAATGAGCCGACCTTTGAAATACGCTTCTTTGTTTTAAAAATAATTAATTTGGTACAATTAATGGTAGCACCATTGCTAATGGTTCATTAGTTTCTTTGATTACATATTAGGAATTGATGAAAAGGCATTAAGGTATACTTCAAATAAATTCGACCCTTGGCTCAAAAGGTATTAAAATTTAATTTTTTAAATAAAAATACAAATGCTCCGTTCTCTCGCGATTTATACATAATTTATATTTAACAATTCAAAGTTTTCAAGTGAAAAAAAAAATAAGTATACTTTGAAACTTTTTGGAATTAAAAAAAAATAAATGTAAACATTTATAAAAAAATAAATCACTACGCAGTAAATATAGCTTATTTTTAAAAATAAAAATTTATCATTTTGTTTTATAAACAAATTGCAAAAATATGACATATTGTAGCTTTTACTTTAATCTAAAATCTTTTTTCACTTTGTTTTTTTTTCAACCCCGTAACTTCAAGTTGCGATCAATTACTTCTAATTAAAATATTTAAAACCAATATTTTGAAAAAAATCAACAATTTGTGTTAATTAATTTCAAATCAAATGTATTAAACTTCATTAATCACTATAACGATTGAAATTAATTTTTTTTTTTGATTGCTAAAGACATTTTCGCCAAGTGTACTATAACATTTGCCATGGTCTAGCAGGAACTCGACAAGCATTAATGATTTGTAGAAACAAAACGTGTTTACGAATTCCACTGATTTTATTGCAGGGTAAAAAACTTTGGGTATTTCCAGGTGTGGCATGCAAGCGCCAGACTAGGCGCAGTGCAAGGCTAAATTTTGGGAATCCCGACGGAAGAAAAACAAACGTCAAAAAAATACGTCACATAAGAAAATATATGCAAAAATGAATCACTGCATTAAAAATGAAATTTAAATATAAATTTGTATTTTTTTTTAGCTTAAAAGCAATCAGGCATATTGTTATATACGAAACATTTTCTTTTTATTATTTTTGGCACATTCCGGAAATGCCAATATTAAGCTTGTGTATGAGATTATAATATTCAGAAAACTTGGCGGTTTCTTTTTAAATAAAAAATTCCTGGTACTAGCAACATATGGGTATAAAAATGCTCAAGGAATTTTTCTTTCTCAAGCGTCTTTATTTGAAGTTAGTAAAAAAATCGTAAGAGAAAATGCCGCATGGCCTGGTCTATAATCCTATGAGTTGCTTTCAAGGTTATACCATTAAATAACATAGAGCCATGTGGCGCGCCATGATGATGCTGATGATGGTAATGATGCACTGCAGCCGGATGATGTGCATGGTGCGCATGATGTGTAGCTGTTGGCGTAGTCTGCATGCGCAGTCCAAAACGCCTATTAAAGTCCTCGGAAAGGCGCCACATAACACCCACATCTACGCTGACGCTCATTGTGCTTTTGCTCAACTATTTGCAAGTTTGTATTACTATTTTAGGAAAATAGATTTTATGGTTTTTTCCGAAATAAATTCGCGAATTTTCTCAACACTTTCAGCTCGAATCGAGTATTCGGCTCGGAAGTTTTTCTGACCGTTTTGCGCGAGTGCCCGCTGGCAACTGACTATTTCTAAAATGCGGAGCCAACTTATGCCGTGTAGAGATGCCGAAGCAGAAAAAGTTTTCTTTATCATTTGCTGCCATCTTGCCTGGGCTGACGCTGACACGCCGAAGCAGCGAAGCTACGACCGACGTTCACCTGCGCAGCTGGTGGTAAATGCGCTGCCAAAAGTCAGGGGGCACGTGCAGCCACTCTAACCCCCCAAAAGCTGGAGAGCTATGAAAATCAGTTGGGTGGGTGGTTTGGTCTGTGTGTGTATGTTAAGTGTAATCTATGCCACGACGAGGTGTAATCCTGTTTGGCATAAAAAACAAATCAATTAAATCGACGTCGGTCTTTAACATAGTACATATGCCAGACCCAAATCAGTAGCTTAGTGTCTCGCGAAATGGCACGGAACAGGAAGGATGCAATGAATGAATATTTTCCTGTACGCAGCCACAACACTGTGACAACTGACCACCCGCAGAGTTGTTGTCACTCCAACAACTGAGCTGTGGGGCCTGCCAGCAACTATGGGTCTCAGGTCTATGAGCTTGAGCTGCTGACTTTGCAACTTTTGCGTTGAGGATTATTTTGATTTTATTATTAGATGCCACATCCTGTGAGAAATTATCATATTTACATCGTTTATTATTAAGTTCATCACTTGAAAAGCAAGTCTTGGTGCATGGGGTTGTTAATAAAAGCCGCTAAAGATTTCATCAACATAGCAGTTCAAGTGTTGTGTCAAAAGTATTGCATACTTTTATGCTGTCGCGAAGCACTTTTCCCGCAACAATTTATGTAGGGCTTTACTAGTTTCCAGGTAATTAAAAGTGCTTCAAGTTAGTGCATAAAATTAAATAATTTTTATGGTTAAAGCTGCGGCACTGCCTCCTTTGTGTAGGTATCACAAGGCATTAACTTAATCTAACTCACACGTTAGGGTCAAAAACAATCAATGCAACACATAAGTTAGCTGTCTATCAGCTACGAACAATCTTAATCAGTTGCCATTATTTTCACGAAAAGGATTCAATTGAAGCTTGACCACAAAGGATTTATACAGCTTGAATTGTTGGCCTTAAACGTGCCACTGGGAATACGACGTGCAGCCAATTACAAGCAACTGTAACCCCGCTCGAAACAGATTTATGCTCAAACCGATAAGCTAGAATGTTGTCTCTATAAAATGGTATTTACTTACTTGGCTCATTCTCATCTCGCAAGGGGCTGGTCTTTATGCCCGTTGCATAGAATAGACTGTGCGCAAAGTGCTCGGCCAGCAGTATGCCACCTTGGCGTGAACCCGCACAGACCCAGAAATCGGCACGACTAAATTTGCACAGCTCGGCGCCGTCTTTGGGAAACCGTGTTAAATCTGGCTCCGGTTCTATTTTGCACTTGCGTGTAAGCCATTTCACCCACATGGTAATGTCTTCGGCGGACCAGGCATGTGGATCCACGGGCACTAACACCGGTGTCACCGGTTCACTTGAGTCCGAGTTATTTGCATTTTCTGCAAGCGGCTCCTGTGGCAAGTTGAGCGCGGGTAAAGCTGGAGCGGCTGTAGGCGGCTTAGTGGCGGGCAGGTTTTCAGTTTTATCACAACTACTGACGCTGGTGGCCTCCGTCTCACTGTCGTAACTGCTACTGCTGCTGCTGGATGAATCTGTTGTAGAATCACTGGTTGAGCTGCTAGGCTTCCGATGCCGTCTTTCCCGCAGTTTTGCTTTCTCTTTTTGCGCTGGCGCCGCCGCTGACAACAAAGCCTCTTGTGCTTCGTCCTGAGCATCCTCTGCAGATTTGTTTGTTTCACCGACACTATTCGTTCGGGCATTCTGTTGCATTGCACATAAACCCAGTTCTAGTGAGCACTCACTGGTCTTATAATTGTATATAGTAAATATGTCACTGTGCTTGCCCAGAATGGCCATTAATATGCTTGCACTTAAGCACTTTGTTACCAACTGGCTGTCGTTTTAACACTAAGTTGCCAGCAACTCAATTTCAATACTTGTTTGATTTTTTTTTTAACTTTTTTTGTTTTTAACTTATTCACTTTCGTAAATCGACATTTTTGTTGTCATTCATGTGGCGCGAAATTCTTGGAAAAACAGCTACAAGTCCAAAGCGACCGACGCTTGGTTCAGGTCCGCCTGCAAAACGGATTTAGGCTGGAAGCTGTAGCTGGTCCATGATTCACCACCAACAAACAATTTGTGCTAGGTGCAAGCGCGTGTTTGCCTTTATCTGTACAACCCGACGGCATAGGGAATTTCACTAGTTGGCGTAAACATAACGTCAAAACAATCCGCGTTTATCAGTGGCTAATTTTACGGAAAATTTTCACTATGCATATTCCATTAAGATAGGAAAATTATTTAAATTGCAGTTGCACTTTTAATAACGGTTATTGATGTTTCAATTCGCGAACGGTCAAGTCGAAATGTTCAGCCGGCACACGAATTAAAAGCGTCTGCTCGCTTTGGCGTATGACGAATAAATGATCAATATGTACGACAAAACTTAAGCGATAAGTCGGTGACGAAGTCGGCGCCAAAGCTTTGCTCTCCATGCTTTACGCTTACGCTCACTCGCGCTCTCTTAAAACCCAGTGCCAAATTAAAGCATGTTGCTAGCTTGCGCTTTTGACGATCTCACAACTGGTTTTTGCTATTTATGAATGGAATCTTGCATGAATGCTTGGCGCTCCATGGCCATGTGCGCCAAAGTTTCCACCGGCCACTTGAGCTTTTACATATGCTCTCACAATGATGACGTCGCCATGGTATGACTCACTGAGCGCATGCAAACAAATTAGAAAAGCAAAAACAAGACATGGAGTTCCCCAGGCTTTACGTGCGTCTCGGTATGTGGCGGGGCTAGTTAAGGTCGTTCGGTCGTCGATCGTTGGTTCGTCGAAAGAAATTCATTCATACATTTTGTTCGGCAGCTCTCACTTGCGCGTTTTTTGCTCTTATTTTTGCCGCGTCACTGTTCTTGGAAAACCTGCATGAGTGTCGCCACTTATTTCAGCTACACAGCTTTTGGCTCTACGATTTTCAATTCGTTTGATCATTTTTGGCCAGTACTGCTGGCCAGTGCGTACTAGACCGACATAGCTGGCGCTTGTTTTGATGTAGCCACTACCAAATATTCGTGGGAAGCCAACATTATTTGGCTGGTGAGCGCAAATTGTTGCCGCTCACAAAATCCATTTAATATTACGTGTCACCCCCGTAGCTTTTGAATAGGCGGCACATAGACGATTGCTCTATTGAAATTATCTGAATTCAGTGCGGGATTCCAAGAAGTGTTTGTGATTTCATAGCAGAGGACGCTTTTGGCGTGAGTGATTCATTTGGACGACGCCTGCCTATCTTGGTAAATGCAAGTGGCGCCTTCTGTCGGCGGCAGTATTTACCTATTTACTATGATATGTATAGGTATATATGCCCAGATAGCTATCAGTATTTGTATTTGTTTTGAATTGACGCAACAAAGCAAGCAAAACTATCTGAGGGATTCACCTTAGATAGTAGACAGCTTTTACTAGGCACGTTTATTATTTCATTCATAAAAATTCAATACGTCAAAGTTGGTAAATCCAAAATATGAGATACCCTCTAATGTGATTGCAATTACAATATATATCCGTGCTCATGGACTTTGTAAGTCACCTGAATGATTAGGCGTGCATAAATTAAGTGCATAGTATTGTACAAAGGGCATAAAATCTTAATTTTTTGAAGTAAAAATGATATCTTAAGTAAATGCAAGACGTTTAAAATCCCCTCGGGTCATTGTGATAGAGAAGTCAACATAGACTGGTTGGCCATATGAACTCATAGATCCCAATTATTTCTTTTTTCTATATCAAACGAAAACAAACGAAACTTTTCAAAAACGTTTCGTCCAAAGACACGAACTTCTCTTTTTTAGCTCACTTGCTCGAGTACTTTTGGAATGTGTTCTGTCTGGTACATACGTTTCATCACAATCGATATACTCTGTTACCCATTTTATCAGCACACAGTATAAAAATACTATTACCTTTGCTGCCAAATACATACATATGAGTGTCTGTGCTTGTGATTGTTTTTGCAAGCTCTGACGAAATTGTATTGCTCATCCATAAATGGCTTGCCCTTCTTTTCATTCATTGTTTTGTTACTTTTATTAGAATGAAGTCAAAAAGGTCTAAACACTCATATGTTATTACAGCTAATGTAGTTCTTCCTTAATCTCGTCATCTGCTTCATCATCACTGGTAGGACTCATTGTTGTTGTAAGCGTGGATGATGTTGCTTGGCGTCCAGAATTCCATATTAAATCAAAGTCCAAATCACATTCTTTAGCAATTTTTTGCACCAAACCCTTGTCCAATAAGCCGGAGGCGCTCCATGAGCTATCTTTGACTGCCAGCTCTTTAAGCGCCCTTCCTGCCTCCTGGTATTGCTTCATATAGACCAATGCACGCACTAGCATGGATAAAATGTGCGAGTGACGTATAGGTGGCATCTCTGGCTTAACTAGAATATAGTAGACGGACGAAGTCCAAATATGAGTAATCTAATCTATGACCCAAACAAATTCTGACTCACTTAACATATTGCGACTGCTGCTAATTACCGCTTGATTGTCGCCCGCTCGTAGCGCTTCCTGTATCTCCAAAATTGCCTTCACATCGCTTATCGTATGCTGCAGCTTGTTGTAGGCATGTTGAGCATGAGGCAGCTTCTCCAGACATTTTCCGGCTTCCTTCATGGCTGTCAAAGCCTTATCGTAATCTTGGTACTCTTCGATTTCGATATGTGCGCAAATAGCATAGAAATTTGCCAGCGAATCATAGGCCTGCCCCTTAGAGTAAAAAGTCACAATGTGCTTTAAAATATTTTGATCATCCTGCCAATTAAGTGCCTGCAGATAGTTGGCTGCCATTATGTAGACTTCTCTGTGGCGCGACATATTCGCAAAGAAAATTATTTTGTCCGTATTGCCGGACTTTAGCAGACTCTTCATGCCACGCACTTTGTCACCGGCTTGCGTAAACTTTTTGGTGGCCGTATGGTAGTCGCCCTGTTCCTGCAATAGCTCGCCTAGCTGTACAAGAATAGTGACACGTGTAGGCTCATCGAATTCGCCCTTGCTGGGTGTGAGCATTTCCGCGAGTTCCTCGGTAACAGGCACGCCTTTTTCCAGACAAATGTTTAATGCTCTTTTAAGATGCTTCGTCTTGGCCAAAAGATGCACCGCCTTTTGATGTTGTTCTATGCTTGTAAAGAAATCAGCACAGCGGTTGATTAACTCTGCGTCGGACTCGGCGCTTAGTTCTGTAGCTATAATCTCTAGAATTTCCGGCTGCTCCGACTCAAATGCCATCTCGAGCGCTTTGTGCAGCATGCCAGCTCGATGATACAGTTCCACAGCGTGCTTGAAATTGCCACATTCTTCAAAGTAAGCGGCTGCAATTGCCTTGTCCCGGCTACGCGAGGAACTGGCAACCGTCCAGAGCTCGTCTTGAAAATCATTTTCCTTGCATATTCGTATGGCATTGCTAAAGGTTTGGGCGCGTGTATAAAACATAATGGCCTCTTGAAACTTGCCCACATTCTCATAATGACGTGCCAGATGATAACAAGCAGCGCGATCACCAGACTGACGAGCGATAGCGTCTGCCTTGGAAATCTTGCCCAAATAGCAGAGTATCTTCACCTGTGAGAACCAGTCCTCAGCTTTACTATAGACGGCCAAGGCTGCATCCATATCACCCGAGCTCTCCACATACTGGCCCCACCATTTCAATAGTTTAGGATCGGTTGTTGTGTGTATATAACGCTTCATGGCCATAGGATTTTCCATCAATAATTGAGTTATATTTTGTACAGGATTTTGTGTCTTCTCAAAGTACTCCAATGCCGACTTTATATCACCGCTTTCCTTAAAAGCTTGTGCTCTTTGATAATAGGTATGTTTCAGGTGTATGCGATCGTCGGTTTCAGCAATTTTAATAGCTTCTTCCAGCTTTCCACTGGACTGTAGAAGTTTATTAAGTAAATCAAAACGCTTACATTGTATGTAGAGCTCCTTTGCTTTGTCTATCATGCCCAGCTCGATGGCCAATACGGCTACCTTGGCTTCCTGTTCAAGATCATCATCTTCCATGGCTTGACGCAACGCGCGCACTGAACGTGCCTGCTCCAAGTGACCCATGCAAACTTTGGCCACATCCAGGCGGTTAGTGTGTACGCACATCTTGGCCAAATTGGTCCATATAACTTTCGATTGTATAGAACGTATAGAACGATAGGCCAAATCCATATTTCCTTCCGCCACATGTAGGCTGAACTTTAAAACCTGCTTCCTGGTATTGGAATCGCACTGCTGCAAATCAGCAAAATCCTGCAAGGGCTGCTCTTTGACTGCATTTATATGCAGATTGATGACGTTGGGGACGCATAAATTTAACAGTTGAGCTCCCGCACCCAAGTTTTGTGATTCCAGAACGTTAAGCTTCGATGACTCTGTGTAAAACATTACCAAAACTTGAGACTCCACATAATGACCCATTTTTTTGCGTGGGCTGTTGATGCCAGCGCGATTATCCTTTTGTACAATTGGCTGCTTCAGTAATACCGACTTAACCTCCACCGCCAACAAGCGTGGCTCTTCACAGTCCCAAAATATCCGTACCGGCAAGCTAGACTTATTGCTGCTGGCTTCTATAGAACTCTCCAAATCATACTCCAATAGGTTGCTACGCTCAAAGTCCCAGCAAAACAAAACCGCACGCGGCACAAAGTTGCTGTTCGCTATGACCACTGCCAGATGTGTTCCAATACTGTTGCACTTAACCAAAATAAATTCGCCAAAGTCATCGAAAATTTCATGACCGGATTTGCTGGGAAATAACAATTTGGGATCATGTCGTGAAACATCATATGCTTTCACATAGCCATTCATAGTAAATATCGACAGATAACAAGCGGTAAGATCCATGCCTATGATTTTGCCTTCATTGTCGTTAGCCTGAATCTTGTGCAGAACGACGCCGCCAATGGAATACACCATAATATCACTAGAATTGAGACAAAAAATGTTTTGATTTTGCAAACACAAAGCCAGGCACTCTGCTGAAAAAGTTTGCATCAATTTAACGATAAGTGGAGTAGCGGTCTTAGCTGGTCCACTACTGGCTTCACTATTTCCAGTGGCAACTGCGTTAGCCTCCAGCACCTCATCAAATTCATCAAGTATCTTCTCCAGCTTTTGCACACTATACGAGGATATGCTCCGACCATTGCTTACAATCAGATTAAGTTGATTAAGCGCAAGCGCAGTGACAGCAAACTCCGTCTGTACGCTGCACTGGCGTCCATTGCAGTGGGTCAGTTGTACGCTTTTAGCACTGCGCTGAACTGCCCACATTTCACGCGTATGATAAGCTAACAGCGGCTGCTCCTTTAGCATAAACACATTTGAGATGCAATTTACTAGCATGCAAGGCTTGGCCAGTTCATTGAAGCCCCATTCGCAGCTCTTAACTGCACCACGGACAGTGGATATATTAGTCAGCTGCCAGGCGTCTTCAGGAGGACCCACAAAGAAACTGGCGGCGCGCTTCCATGTGTACAGATTGCCTTGTGAGGTGCCTGCGCAAAGTGTTTGGTTACTGGTGCTATACGCCAAGCAGGTGAAGATCTCGTTGGATGCGAGCTGTGCGTACTTATTCATTTTACGCGGTAAGCCATTGGTAAGTGATACATTGCTTTCAGTGCTGTCCTGACTAAAGAAGTTGTTTGATGCAGTGCTTGCAGCGTTGCCCAGACTTGAAAGAGATGCAGAAGTGCCAAAGGTGCTATAATACGAGCTTGGCAGCTCCATTTTCAGTAAGTAGTTGTCACTGCGTTCAATATCCCAAATGCGTACAGAAAAATCTCCTGGTAATCAAAGAAATATAAGTAACTAATTTATCAAGAGTAATTAAACTACCTGTTATGATGGCCAAACTATTGCCTGCCCAAGATATTCCACCTTGTTTGCCCATGCCGCGGCCGCTAAGCTTAACGCGATCTAGCTCCGTAAGTATGCCTGTTGATTCCACCAGAAAAAGCGTTACAGTTAAGTCCTCCATAAGGCAAATCACTGCGTCTCTAAATAGAATCATACAAAATATTAATTAATTAATAAAAAATTGTACCGGAACAATTAATTGGACAAAAGTTTAAGGGAGTGCACTTACTTCTTGGGATGCCATAACATTTGCGCAATTGGTGGCAGTGAATTGTTTTTCATCACCTCTGTACAAGCGCCACCTTGATTAATGTAGTATACCACACCACCCTGTGTGCAAGCATAGAAACAGTGATTGTCACGCACGCCCGAATGTGTCATGCCTCGAGCAGCCGTACGCGGTCGCCAATTTGTAAGCGTATCCAGTGCATTTTCATCACCGGCCACTGCAGCCTTAGCAAGGTTGGCCATTTCCTCACGAACCTCGCTCTCCACAGTGCGACGAAAACAGACTAGCAGTAAAACCTCTCTTAAATCATGCGAAAACATAGTAAGAAACTGATACTGTCCATCGCAGCGCCAGCCAGTAACCAAGCCCATAGCATCTGCAGTGACCATGCGACCGCCTTGCTCACTGAACTCTACCAAAACAATTGCTGCTTTGTGAGGTCCATTAACGCTGGCAAATTCGCGATGGCCAGCAAACCAAACGTGAATTTCACCATGCTCCCAGCCCGTAGCAAGCAAAGCCTTCTCTGGATGCCAGGCTAAGGCCGTAGCCTGAGAGGTTATATGTACTGGGTAGGTAACATCGCGTTGCGGTTCACCCTGTATAGGAGTTACGTGAGTCTCTGCTTTTATTTAGTTGTGTGTGCTGCAAATCTTACCGTGTCAGCAAATATAGTAACAGAACCTCCGCGATCCTGACTATAGGAGGCAACTGCAAATAATGGCTCATTTGGATGCCAACGACTAATGGTGCTAACTGCATCCAAATCGAGAAATTCAATTTTCGTATCAAAATACAGCGTCATTTTTCAAATGAATTTGATAAAATACTGGTTTCCAATGAAAAAACAAGCCTTTGGCCATAACAAATGACCAGGCAACGGCTGCCATAGCGACACAGAAAAGGGATGTGCACCCCTATCTAAGCGTAGTGTTTTATATTTATTTAAGTTAATTAATATATTTAATTTAATGAAATAATTAGTAAAATTTGAATTTGTACAAACGACGGCGCAATTAGTCGTAGGTGCCAAGTTCAGTGTCATTTGTGCAGCCCTGGTGTTGCAGCCGTTAAGTCAGTGGCTGGTGTGAATAAGTAAAAAGATATATTTGCAAAAATCGATGGAACTAGTCACTTATCTATTAAAATGCTTCTAGTTTACAATGCCACAAGATCAGCTAAATTATAAGTCTGGGAAACTGAACCCCATCTACGCTCATGCAATGCATACATTAATAAACCTACAAACACACTCATAAATGCAAAAGCTCATGTAAATAATAGATAAATTTGTATCTAAGTACACTAGGAAAATGAAATCACCGTCTGCCAACAGTCTAACATTTGTCGGCTAATTCGACTTACGTATTAAACACGAGCAGTACTTTTAACGCATAAAATTAAATTGAAAAAAATAGAAGCATGTCTGAAAACACAAATAAATTCTTGCAAATTGCTGCTGCAGTGCTCTTGCCAAATATTGGCGGCATTGTGAATGGCAGATTGACTCGCCAAAATATACAAAACTGGTATGTGCATCTCAATTTTCCAAGCTTCAAGCCGCCCAATTGGGTATTCGCACCTGTATGGACATCGTTGTATGCCGGCATGGGTTACGGATCTTACTTAGTCTGGCGTGATGGCGGCGGATTTGCTGGCGAAGATGCTCGTTTGCCATTGATTGCATATGGCACACAACTAGCGCTGAACTGGGCCTGGTCGCCCATATTCTTTGGCAAGCACTGCATTAAAGGCGTAAGGCTTATAAAAGTAAAAACTGCTATTGTTACTATTAATTGGTTAATTTTTTGTAGGGTCTTATTGATATTGTTGCATTGACAGCAACCGCTAGCGCTTGTGGACTACTCTTCTATCGCGTCAATAAAGTAGCTGGTGTTTTGTTTGTGCCTTATGTCGCTTGGCTAGGTTTTGCCACGGCCTTAAACTATGCTATTTGGAAACTGAATCCGAAGTCAGAGCAGCCAGCCATCAACGAAAAGAAAGAGTAATGTTTTCAAGCCATTACTATGTTAAAGGGTGTTTTTGTAGTTTTCCATATGATTTTTATTAAATGTTTCTTGTGCACAAATTAAAATCGAATCAAATTGTTAATGCGATTGAAGAGTTTATCAGGGCTACGCAAAAAAAAAGACGGTTTTCCGGCTGACTGGCAATCTCTGCTTCTTCTGTGGCACTTAAAATGCGCGGCAACAAATGCAAATACACAAAATATGACAAAAATAGTTTAATCAGTGCCTGCTTGAGGAGATGCAGCGGCAGCGTTTGGTGTGTTCGCCTTGGGAGAGGCCCCTTTGGGAGTAGCGGCAGCCTTTGGAGATGGTGTTGCTTTGGGTGTATTATTTTTCGGTGGAGCTTGTGAATTGGTCGCATTAGCCGGTGCCTTAACTTCGTTGGGATTCTTGGGTGCATTTTGTTGCTGTGCTGTTGGCGCTTGTTGCTTGGGCGGTGATGCTTTGTCTTTGCCAGCTTCCTTGCCTTGTGGTGGATTGGGACCACCTTTATGGGAAGCGGGCTTTTGTGGGTTATTTGGTTTTGGAGCAACTGAAGGCTTTGCAGCGCCCTGTGTTTGTTGTTGGGGTTTGGGGCCGGCATTTGCCTGTGGCTGCTTTTGACCCTGTTGTTGAGGCTGCTTTTGGCCCTGTTGCTGAGGCTGCTTTTGGCCTTGTTGCTGAGGCTGCTTTTGGGCCTGTTGCTGTTGTTGGCCGGGCTTGCCTTGCTGCTTGGGTTTTTGCTGTTCTTGTTTCTTGTTGTGTGCCTGTTTCACAGGCATTTTGACGGGCAACAAAATCGCGTTCTGTTAATTCTTGCACAACAGCCAATTTATAGGGACGAAAGTGATGGTCTTCATGGAGAATTCGTCGAACAGTGGTTTCAGAAATTCCCATAGAAGCTGCGTGTTTGCGAGCCGAACGCCGGGGAGAACGCACAACTGACTGCCTCACTCTTTCGACATTTTCCGGAGTTCTGATGGTCCGTTGAAGTCCTTTCTGGGTTTAGCGACACTTCCACACTCCCGAAATGAGTTAACCCACGACAGAATCGAATTACGGCCAGGAACGAGTCTGTGAGGAGCAATTTCAAAGCGAGCGCGGAAGGCGCGTTGCGTAGCAACAAGTGAGCGACCGTTAGAAAAGAAGCTCTCGACTGCGAAGGCCCGCTGCTCTCTAGACCAGAGCATGATGGCAACTGAAAATTTAAGTTTTTTCAAATAAGTAAGTTTCTTTGGCGCACCCTGTATTTGGAAACTGAATCCAAAGCCTGAGCAACGAAAAGAAAGAGTAATGATTTCAAGCCATTACTACGTCAAAAGGTTTTGTAGTTTCCATATGATTTTTATTAAATGTTTTTCTTGTGCACAAATTAAAATCGAATCAAATTGTTAATGCGATTGAAAAGTTTATCGGGGCTACGCAAAAAAGAGACGGTTTTCCGGCTGACTGGCAATCTCTGCTTCTTCTGTGGCACTTAAAATGCGCGGCAACAAATGCAAATACACAAAATATGACAAAAATAGTTTAATCAGTGCCTGCTTGAGGTGATGCAGCGGCAGCGTTCGGGGTGTTCGCCTTGGGAGAGGCCCCTTTGGGAGTAGCGGCAGCCTTCGGAGATGGTGTTGTTTTGGGTGTATTATTTTTCGGCGGAGCTTGTGAATTGGTCGCATTAGCCGGTGCCTTAACTTCGTTGGGATTCTTGGGTGCATTTTGTTGCTGTGCTGTTGGCGCTTGTTGCTTGGGCGGTGATGCTTTGTCTTTGCCAGCTTCCTTGCCTTGTGGTGGATTAGGACCACCTTTAGGGGAAGCGGGCTTTTGTTGGTTATTTGGTTTTGGCGCAACTGAAGGCTTTGCAGCGCCCTGCGTTTGTTGTTGTGGTTTGGGGCCGGCATTTGCCTGTGGCTGCTTTTGGCCCTGTTGTTGAGGCTGCTTTTGGCCCTGTTGCTGAGGCTGCTTTTGGCCTTGTTGCTGAGGCTGCTTTTGGCCCTGTTGCTGTGGTTGCTTTTGAGCCTGTTGCTGTTGTTGGCCGGGCTTGACTTGCTGCTTGGGTTTTTGCTGTTCTTGTTTCTTGTTGTTGCCTGCAGCTTGTGGTTTTTGGTCCTGCTGTGATTGAACAGTGGCAGTTGCTTGTGGTGCTGCAGATTGAGCAGGTAAAGCTTGAGCCGGAGCTGCAACAACAGTTGCATCAGCTGAAATAGGAATAGAAGCTGGTGTAGGTTCAGTAGCTGGTGTAGAAACTGCAGCTGGTGAAGGAACAGCAGTTGGTGTAGAAACAGCAGCTGGTGAAGGAACAGCAGCTGGTGTAGGAAGAGTAGGAACAGCAGCTGGTGTAGGAAGAGTAGGAACAGCAGCTGGTAAAGGAGTAGTAGTTGAAGCTGCAGTAGGCGAAGACAAAGTTGGTGGTTGGGCTACTAATGGAGTGGCCGGAGCAGTTTGTGTATTCGACGGTGTAGTAGTTTGAGCTGGAACAGCTGGTTGGGTAGCGGTAGGTGTTGCTGGAGTTTTTGGAGATGGTTCTGGCACAGCTGGCTCTTGAATAACTAGGGTCGACGGTGGTCCAACTGGAACTGGAGCAGCTGGTCCAAGGGCTACTGGCGATTGCACTGCTGGTGTTGCAACAACATTAGTATCAACAGCTGGTCCTGGAGAAGCTGGTGCAATTGAAAGAGGGACTTGAGCTATTTTAGCAGTAGCTGTTTCTTCTTTAACTTGAGGTTTTGGCTGGTCAAGGGGCACAGTTTGCTTCTTCTGTCCAGCGGTTGGCGAGACTTCTTTTTTGGGTGGAGGAGTTACCTGCTTCGGCGATGCTGCTTTTTTTTGCTGCCCCTTTTCCTGTGGAGCCTGTACTTCCTTCTTTTGCTCAATTATGGGAAGCGGTTGTACAGCGGCTTGTTGCTGCTCGTGTTGTTTAGATTCAGCTTTTATAAAAGCAGCTGATGTTTCTTTGTTTTCCGGTGCGCCAGGCAATTTGGCTTGGATAGGTTCTTGCTTTTGATCAGCTTGAGTAACTGCAGGAACCTTTTGTTCATTTTTTTTAGTTTTATCTTCCAATTCTTGTTTTTCCGGAGTGGAAATGGGCTTCACTTCAGGAGCTGGTGATGGCTGCTTAGGTGGCTCTGCAGCAACTATTTGAGCCAAGGTTTGCATAGCTGGTGGAGTTTGTGGTTTAGCGCTTTCTGGAGCTATAGGTTTAGGTTGCTCCGGTTTTACTACAGTTTGCTCTTTTTTAGGTTCTACCGCGACAGGAGCTGCGGTCTTTTGTTGCTCTTGCTGTGGTTTTTGAGTGTCAGCAGGCTTTGGTGTTAACTCCTTGGCTGCAGGCGCTGTTTCCAGCGTCTTAGGCTGAGTTGACTCATTTCCTTTATTGTTATTGGATTTTCCCAGTGCCTTCTTTTCTCCAGCTGTCTCTACCTGATTTGCAGCAACATCTGTCAGTTTTTCAGTCGGTTTTTGGTCATTTTTAATATCTTCCTGAGCCTTAGATTGACCCTTCTGATTTTGTGGTTGCTGCTTGTTGTTCTTGTTGTTTTCTTTGGTTTTCTCTTGCTTTGGTGCTTGACCCTGTTGGGGCTTTTTGGCTTGATCATTTTGCTTGCCTTGCTGATGTTGTTGTTGCTTCTGATCTGGTTTCTTTCGTTCCTGTTTGTTAGCTTGTTTGGATTCCGTCTTTTCTGGTTTTTTTGTGTCTTTAGGTTTTTCAAGATTGGCTTGTTCTGGTTTCTTGGCAGCAACTTGCTCCTGCTGTTTAGTAGCCTCTACTTTGGCAACCTCATCGAAATCTCCAACCAGCAAAGGCACTTCATCATCTTCTGAAGGGGCTACTCCAGTTCCTGCTGGTTTCTGTACACCCGACATAGTGTTTGCGTACATGCGCAGCTGAACCACCGTTTCTTGACCAAGCTGCGGCAAAATCTCTGGTAGCATTTCAACTACCTTTTTGGTTTCACCATGGCCGGTTACTGCAAACGTATTAGCCGAAAGGGAGGCCTGCGCTTTGGGATTATTAAAGTGTATAACAGTCAAGTCATCCTTAATAATGTTGACCTCTTCGATGCCAGGTATGGTGCTCACGGAGAGTTTTTTGAGAGAGCTCTGCAATTTCTTATCGTCCGTGGCCGCTGTCTGGTGTATGACCTTCTTCTTGCGACGGGGCGTGCCCTTGCCTCCAATGCGCACCTGTGATTGCAGGCGCTTAAGTTTTTCCGCATTCATTTTTCAAGAAAAATTCGTAGTTTCTACAAGAATATACCAAGAATATATGTATATTTTTAATTATATAAAATGTGCTTAAAATATGTACCTCGTTAGATCTCTGCGACTATATAAAGACGACGATGATCTGCAACTCCACGGGTGAAATCAACGAATGCAGCGCGGCTGCTAGCCAGAGACCCGATCCACCACTCGATCTGACAAAAACATAGGCAGCGCTGCTTTTATTAATAACGCACGGCTCTCGTTTGCTTTATTTTTGTGGTGTTTTTTGCATTTTTGTTTTCAAAATCGTTGTGCGAAAAATGTCGCCGCCGCGCACGGTGATTATAAATAGCATAACAACATGTTCTATAGACGGCACACTGTTTTCAGTTCGTACGTAAACTCTCGGCGTGTGGCTGAGTTGTAGTTGGCCCAAGCCAACCAAAGCGCGTCCATTGCGGCTGTTGAACTGTTGACGTTCTCGTCGTTCTGGACGCACTGTTACTCTGTCTCGGTTGGCGAGAGAATGTCGAAAATAGAAACGTTTGGTTCAAGCAAAGATGCGGCTGATTAATTTGGCTTGCCGAAGTACACACACCCTTGCATAGATCTTTATTCACAGGATTATTTAAAAAATTCATATTTATTACTACGGACGCTGCATACTATACAATTAAACAAGGTTTTTTGTCATATTCCCAACTAAACAGTCTTAAGATTGAGTAATTTTCTAAGTAATTCATCTTCGCAGTACAAATTATGTATGTATAATGCGAAAATATTATAAACTATCTTAAAAACAAGGAATTGTTTAAAAACACATTTGATATTTAGAGTCGTTTCTCAAATAAAATTGCTTTGGAGGCTATATTGTTAAGTTTGTTAAAATCAAAGGATGCGCAAGCCTCATAAACTTTTTTATGCATTCTTTCCTCCTCTTGAATGATTTCATTAATAGACGCATACTTTTCTTTCTCTGCATTCAGCTCAGCTAACATGGCCAGATTCTATAAATCACGAGAAGTGGCTCTATATTAAGTTGCAAAAATATATTGGCTGCACTTACCTCAAGATATCTGCATTTTAACGTTTCTAGTTTTAAAGCCTTGTTATGCTCATCAGCTTTGGATGTTTTGTGTTCTAATTCAAAGTCCTGAATCTGTAGCACATGCGTAGGCACATTAAAGCTTTGACTGTCTAGTTCATTTAAGATTTTAAGTTTCTTATCGCAGGATGCCAGCAACTTTTCGACCAACGCATCTTGTTTTTCCGCCAGCAGATGTTCTGTAGCAGGAGTTGCAATTTTATTGATGGCGACATTAAGGGCATTCTTTATAAGTGACTGCACCAAATGTTGACCTTAGGAATATGAATATGCACAGCTTAGCATTTGCTCATTTGTTAACTAACTCTTAACAAATATATAAACTTACGCTCAGAGCTAACCTGCTGCGGAGTAAAATTAAAAAACTGCATATTGTAGGTCATACGATTAAAATCTTTTTTCGAAAGTGGCATTTTGTTTAGGTATTTTTAATTATGTAAATTGTTTAAATAAAAACACGCGCAATACTTTTAAAAGCAAATTATTTCAACAATCGAGTACTTTTGCTACCGACTATTTCAGCTGATTCTATTTATATATCGTCCAAGGAGTACGATATCAAATCGTCGTTCGATAAAAGTCAGTAATTGGTATCGAATTTTAAGACCGCGTGAAGAAGAAGTTACAATTAAATGACAGGTCATAATGCATTTTATTCGGAACACACAAAAATGCTTAACACGGTTTTTTCGCCAAATTGGAACTCACCCACGACAAATAGTTGTACATCCGGATGTACAGCATGCGCTGCGACATGACCAACCTATTGTGGCACTTGAATCAACTATAATAACACATGGCATGCCACATCCAGAGAATGTACAAACAGCATTATTGGTTGAGGAGCAAGTGCGTTGCAATGGTGCAATACCAGCTACAATTGCCATAATTGACGGCTGCATAAAAGTTGGGTTGACTAAAGAAGAGCTTTTCGAATTGGCACAGAAGCCACGAGAACATGTGATTAAATGTTCCCGCCGTGACTTACCTTATGTGATGGCTATGAATAAGAGTGGTGGCACAACTGTAGCTGCTACTATGATTATTGCACACCGCGTTGGGCTCAAAATATTCGCCACTGGTGGCATTGGAGGCGTACACCGAGATGGTCATCTAACTATGGATGTTTCAGCAGACTTGGTTGAACTAGGTCGTACACCTGTAGCTGTTGTTTGCAGTGGCGTTAAATCTATACTTGATATACCACGTACGCTGGAATATTTGGAAACCCAGGGGGTATGTGTTAGCACCTACGACAGTCCAGAGGGAAGATTTCCGGATTTTTATACCCGAGACAGTGGCTGCAAGGTGCCATACAATCTGCCTACCGCCGAAAGTGCAGCAAAATTACTGGATGCCTGGTGCCAATTAAAACTTAAGTCGGGCGTTTTGATTGGCGTACCTATACCAAAAGAATTTGCTGCGGATAAAGAGAGCATGACTGCTGCGATTAAAGAAGCCAGCTTGCAAGCGCAGCAACAAGGCATAACTGGTAAGGAAGTCACACCTTTTATGTTGTCTGCCATCGCACGGATTACAGAGGGAAAGAGTTTACAGGCAAACATAGCTTTAATCAAGAATAATGCATCGGTAGCGGCAAAGATAGCTACTGCTTTGGCAACACATTCGATGAGCAAACATACCAGATCAAAAACTAGCCAATCTCAATTAAAAACCCCACTTGTCATAGGTGCATCTATTCTAGATCTTTCTTTTATGGTAAAATGTGATCAACGCGATATGCAACTAGATGGCGCGACGTACATATCAGACACCAAGCAAACAGCTGGCGGCGTTGGACGAAACGTTGCGGAAGGCATCTTTAAATTATATGGTGACGTTAACTTTATCACAGCGGTTGGTAAAGATCAAATTGGGCAATCATTGCGACAAATGATGCCTGCAGCGTTACAAAGCAATATAATTGTTGATGAAACACAGTCCACTTCGCTCTGCTCCATAATTCTTGATAAATACGGCGATTGCAAGCTCATTTTGGGTAACATGGATATACACGCTAGCATAACGCCTGATTGCTTAAAAGTTCAAACACAAATGTTTCGCGATGCGCCGCTTATCATTATGGATAGTAATGTTACCCAGGAATCCATGGCTGAAATTTTACAGCAGGCAAGAGAGTACCAGAAGCCCGTGTTTTTTGAGCCCACTGATATGTTCATTGCCGGAAAACCATTCCAATTGCCCGTCGAATTAACGCAGTATATACGTTTTATTAAACCTAACATACATGAGCTGAAAACGATTGTGGAAACTATAACAGGACACAAGGTCGACTGGAAACCAGACAGCAAAATGAACAAGTATGAACTGTTGCAGCTTACGAAGTCTCTGATAAAGAAAATAGAAGCTCAATTCAGTTGTATCATTACCACATTGGGAAATCATGGTATCTTAATAAGTTTCCGTCCTGAGGCATTACAATATGCGCAATTTTTGCTACAAATCCCACACAATAGGAAACCAGTGCCACATATAACTCGCTTCTATCCAGCTCCTATGGTTTCCAACATAGTAAATGTCTCCGGAGCAGGTGACAGCTTCTGTGCAGGTTTCATTACAGCGCTTTTAAAGGAACGCACGCTGGATGAATGTATTGCTGCAGGATTTGTTGCTGCCGAGCGTGCGCTTCAATCGGATTCGGCTGTGCCAGCAACTTACTTCGTTAATACCGATGCATTTGAGTGTAGATATAAACAATTACTTACGACTCTTGAAAAACAAAGCATTTAAGTGTTAGATTTAAAAGAGACTGGATACTCGGAACTTTATTCCTACATAACGCTTATGTATCTTCTAAAACTTAAAAAGTTGCTTTCCAAAATCATTTTAGTAAGCCCATCTGCAATTTACATTAAATGTAATTATTATTTTTGAAATTATTTTTTTTTGTTAAGTTAAGTACACTTACAGTTTTATAACTTTGTCCTTCCCACCGGATGCGACACGTGAGCCGTCTGGCGCCCAGTCCACGGCAAAAACTTCGTCAGCATGACCAGGTAGCTCTTGAGCTAATTTTTTGGTTTGTACACTCCAAACTTAAGAAGATATTCGAGTAAGTAAATGTAAGTATTTTAATGGTTAGCGCTACAATCGACCTACCTTTCAACGTTGAGTCCTTACTGCCTGAAACTAACAGTCTTGAATCGGCTGACCAAGCCACTGAATAAACTGCTTGAACATGTCCACGGAATGTTGCTATAAACTGCCCATCATGTGCACGCCATAGACGTACTGACTTATCAAAGGATGCAGATGCAATAAGCTTAACATCAGGCGAGAATTTGACATCATTCACAACATTCTGATGACCTGTCATACGAGCCACGCATTTATTGGTGTTATTACGCCACAAATACAGTGTGTTATCATCAGAGCATGACACCAGGGATTCTACGTCATCGGGGCAAACAGCTTTATAGCGTTGTAGAGCTGAGGCTTTAAGTTCTGTCGCTGAAAAATAATTTCTATTAACATATATACAAATGACTTATTTTGAAAATTAACTTACTGTCCATGTTTATGTACTGCTTCTTGCGATCAGTAACCGGATGAAAGGGTCCAGTGCGTAGTACATAATCAGTACTCAATGCAATACTGTTTACCCAGTGCGCGTGTCCTGAAAATGTGCGACATAGAATTCCATCGTCTGCTCGCCACATTTTTACGGTTCGATCCTTAGAAGAGGTGTATATCAGGCCTGCGCCACCCCATCGCACCGCCGTGACTGCATTTGTATGTCCAGCAATATTAAGCAAACACTGACCCAAAACTGTATCCCAAACGCGACAATCCCCATCACTTCCAGCAGATGCAAGCTTCCGACACTCGGGGGATTGATGATAGGGCTCCCAACTGAGCCCATTTATGTGTTTCTTATGTCCCGTAAGTGTGCGACCCACTTGCTTTCCAGTCTCAGGGTCCCATATAATAATATTTCCCGACTTGCAAGCACTTGCTAGGCGCTTGCCATCTGGAGCCCAAGATACGCACAAAACCCATTGTTTATGACCGATGCATGTAAAATGCGGCGTCTCTGTATTAAGATCCCATAGGCGCACCGTTGTATCTCCACTGCCACTAGCCAAATGAGCGCCATCCGGACTGAAGTTTAAGGAAACTATGGCCTCAGCATGACCAGGCATGGAACTTGTGCAACGTGTTACTGGCCGTACTTTAAAAACGGCTTGTGGTTGATAGACAATGTCGATAACATTTTCGGTATCTACTGCGCCTAGGTCTAGTGTCTCCTCTAGAGACTTCTTAATTTCATCCTCGCCAACAAAAAATACATAAGGTGTATTTTCTTCATTTTTGAGCAGAGCATTGCAAATGAGACCCAATTGCTGCGTGGTAACACCAGCTGGTAAATTTATAGGCGGTCCAGCTTCCTCGCCTGTGTCGGATATAAGACGCGCTTGTATAGTAGCTGGAGCATCATCTTGTTTTGATTCCTCTTCAATCCTTTGCTTTTTGGCTAGCATTTTAAAATATTTTAACACAAAAACACGAGCCCGGGAATGAAAACAGACAATAACAAACAACACGTGCCTATGCTGCTTCTTACTGTTGTCATTCCTATGGAACGCGGTCACATTGTTGTGCAACGTCTTAGTTATGGCTTTGTTTAGTGTTGAATAACGTAAGTTCAATTTTCGTGTACAATTTGGTTCTATACGTTTGCGGAAATTTTCTTGAAAAAATGGAAAATATTCCGCGTACGCATGAAGGTAATAATAGTAATTACTTATAATTTGTGCCAAAGTGCTTAGAGATCCAATAAAAGTGGATTATCTGACATACAGTGCTCTTAAAGTCGGTTTTATACACCGGTGCTGTTTTGCGTTTGTCCTCGCCGTGCTAGTTATTGTTAAATGTGTATTAATTGAATATATTTTGCAGATATTGAGGCGCAGATCGTTGACATACAGGCGAAGAAAAGTGAAATCGCCAAGACTACTGCGGCGTCAGCAGGTGTTGGTCTGTTGGACAGCGGCGGTTTCTTCGACTCTGATTTGTACGATGGGGAAGAGAATAAGGGTAAGGGCCGCTACGAAGGCTACAATACATCAATTGCAGCTAATGATGATGGCGACGAGGATGAAGACGATGGCTTTCCAGTGCCACAAAAGCGCACAACATACACGGCGCCGACTTCTGTGCTTAAGGAGGTCACTCAAGGCAAGGAGGACATTGATCCTATGGCAGATCGGCGTCGCCCTACTATTGCCGATCGTGAAGATGAATACAGGCAAAAAAGACGCCGCATTATTATTTCGCCAGAGAGAGCTGACCCTTTTGCGGATGGTGGCAAGACTCCAGATGTTGGTTCACGAACATACACAGACATTATGCGTGAGCAGATGCTTAAAGGTGAGGAATCTGAACTGCGCCGTCGTATTTTAGAAAAGTCCAAGGAAGGCACTTTAGTTAAGTCATCGAATGGCGAGTCTGCGCCCAAGGATTCCTCTGGGCGCAAGCGTGGACGCTGGGATCAAACAGTCAGTGACAGTTTCATACCCGCAAAAGTATCCGCAACTCCTAGTAGTGCAGCTACACCAACCTGGGAAGATGTAGGTAACAATTTTTGCTTTTTAGAACAAGTGTTAAATATAAATTGTTTTCAGAAAACACCGGGTGATCATCGCTGGGATGAAACACCAGGGCATAAAGGCAGCGAAACACCAGGCGCCACTCCTGGCCTCGGCACACGCATTTGGGATGCCACTCCAGCCCATGCTATGACTCCAGGTCATGAGACACCTGGTCATGAGAAGTCTGCGCGTCGCAATCGCTGGGATGAAACACCAAAGACAGAGCGTGAAACGCCAGGACATAGTGGTTGGGCCGAAACCCCAAAGCCAGATCGGACTGGCAGTGGCGCAGGCGAAAGCATTTCTATTGAATCAACGCCTGGTGCTTCTAAGCGACGGTCGAGGTGGGATGAAACGCCTTCAAACGCTACGCCCGCCATAACACCAACCAATAGTTCAATGACTCCAAGCATGACACCTAGCATGACACCACATGCAACTCCAGGGCACGCCACCCCAATGCTTACTCCTGGTGGTAGCACACCAGTTGGCGTTAAAGCAATGGCCATGGCTACTCCAACACCTGGCGCATTAGCTGCCATGACTCCAGAGCAATTGCAAGCTTATCGTTGGGAAAAAGAAATTGATGAGCGAAACAGACCATACACTGATGAGGAGCTGGATCAAATATTTCCACCTGGCTATAAGATTCTGCCGCCGCCTGCAGGTTATGTGCCACTTCGAACCCCGGGACGCAAGCTAATGGCCACACCAACACCTATAGCAGGTACGCCTGCGGGTTTCTTTATACAAGTAGAGGATAAAAACGCAAAATTTATGGACAACCAACCCAAGGGACAAAATTTACCATTTATGAAGCCAGAAGACGCGCAATATTTCGATAAGCTATTGGTGGATGTTAATGAAGATGCGCTTTCTCCTGAGGAGCTAAAAGAACGCAAAATCATGAAGTTATTGCTGACAATTAAAAACGGTTCGCCACCAATGCGCAAGTCCGCTCTACGTCAAATCACAGACAAAGCTCGTGAGTTTGGAGCAGGTCCTTTGTTTAACCAAATATTACCCCTGCTTATGTCGCCTACTTTGGAAGATCAAGAGCGTCACTTACTTGTCAAAGTCATAGATCGTGTGCTGTACAAGTTAGACGACTTGGTGCGTCCGTATGTGCACAAAATCCTTGTTGTTATTGAACCGCTGCTTATTGACGAAGACTATTATGCACGTATTGAGGGTCGAGAAATCATATCAAATCTTGCTAAAGCTGCAGGACTTGCTACGATGATTTCTACCATGCGTCCCGACATTGACAATATAGATGAGTATGTAAGAAATACCACAGCGCGTGCGTTTGCTGTAGTGGCATCTGCTTTGGGTATACCCTCGCTGCTGCCTTTCCTGAAGGCTGTCTGCAAATCGAAAAAGTCTTGGCAAGCTCGGCACACTGGTATTAAGATTGTACAACAGATTGCTATACTTATGGGTTGCGCCATATTACCCCACCTAAAGGCGCTAGTGGAAATTATAGAGCACGGTTTGGTCGACGAACAGCAAAAAGTGCGAACTATTACTGCTTTGGCCATTGCTGCTTTGGCAGAGGCTGCAACTCCATATGGCATTGAGTCATTTGATTCTGTACTAAAACCTCTTTGGAAAGGTATACGTACGCATCGTGGTAAGGGTTTGGCTGCCTTTTTGAAAGCCATTGGTTACCTTATTCCACTTATGGACGCCGAATACGCGAATTACTATACCCGTGAGGTAATGTTGATTTTGATACGTGAATTCCAATCGCCTGATGAGGAAATGAAAAAAATTGTGCTAAAAGTGGTCAAACAATGCTGTGCTACCGATGGTGTGGAACCACAGTATATAAAAGAGGAAATTTTGCCGCATTTCTTCAAGTTCTTCTGGAATCACCGTATGGCTTTGGACAGACGTAATTATCGACAGCTGGTAGATACTACAGTGGAGATTGCTAACAAAGTCGGAGCCTCGGAGATAATAAATCGCGTAGTGGACGATTTAAAAGATGAAAATGAACAGTACCGCAAAATGGTTATGGAAACTGTTGAAAAAATCATGGGCAATCTGGGCGCAGCGGATATCGACTCACGTTTGGAGGAGCAGCTTATTGATGGTATTTTGTATGCCTTCCAGGAACAAACAACAGAAGATGTAGTCATGTTAAATGGTTTCGGCACTATAGTTAACCAACTAGGCAAGCGCGTAAAGCCGTATTTGCCACAGATTTGCGGTACCATTCTCTGGCGATTAAATAACAAATCTGCCAAAGTTCGTCAACAGGCAGCGGATCTGATCTCGCGTATTGCAGTGGTCATGAAGACTTGTCAAGAGGAAAAGCTGATGGGTCACTTGGGTGTTGTGCTCTATGAATATTTAGGCGAGGAGTATCCCGAGGTATTGGGCAGCATATTAGGCGCTTTGAAGGCAATCGTCAATGTCATTGGCATGACCAAAATGACGCCGCCTATTAAGGATCTATTACCGCGTCTGACTCCCATTTTAAAAAATCGACATGAGAAAGTACAGGAGAACTGCATTGATCTGGTCGGTCGCATTGCTGATCGCGGTCCTGAGTATGTTTCAGCACGTGAGTGGATGCGCATATGTTTTGAGCTGCTGGAGTTGCTCAAAGCTCACAAAAAGGCTATTCGTCGAGCTACTGTCAACACATTCGGCTACATTGCCAAGGCCATTGGACCCCATGATGTGCTGGCCACGCTACTCAACAACCTAAAGGTACAAGAGCGTCAGAATCGTGTGTGCACAACGGTAGCAATTGCTATTGTGGCCGAGACCTGTCGCCCCTTTACCGTTTTGCCTGCGCTTATGAATGAATATCGCGTGCCTGAGCTAAACGTGCAGAATGGTGTGTTAAAGTCACTTTCCTTCCTATTCGAATATATTGGCGAAATGGGCAAGGACTATATTTATGCCGTGTGCCCGCTGCTGGAGGATGCTTTAATGGATCGCGATCTGGTACATCGACAAACAGCCTGTGCTGCTATTAAACATATGTCGCTAGGTGTTTATGGTTTTGGCTGCGAAGATGCACTTACGCATTTATTGAATTATGTGTGGCCAAATATATTTGAAACTTCGCCACATTTAGTGCAAGCCTTTATGGATTCTGTAGATGGACTGCGAGTTTCATTGGGTCCCATCAAGATATTACAATACACATTACAAGGTCTTTTTCACCCAGCGCGGAAGGTGCGTGATGTATACTGGAAAATCTATAATTCCCTTTATATAGGCGGCCAAGATGCGCTTATTGCCGGCTATCCGCGCATTACAAACGATCCCAAGAACCAGTACGAAAGGTATGAGATGGACTATACGCTGTAAATGCTAACGTTCTATAAAAAATTCAAATTAATTTTTGATAAAAATAAAAGATACATAATGGTAAGAAGAATACACAAGATAATAAGCGTTGGTTTCTTTTGGGCGTTTTTTGTACAAAACGAGGTTTTATTTATTCTAAATTTAGAGTAGTTTCAGTAAACACTACTGTTGACTAATTACTTTTGGCTTAGCGATAATACAAATTTGTTAACCTTGGAGCGTTTATGTGAGTTGTGCGGTGCTATTGGTACTGGAAACTTGCTATTGAAGGAGTATCGATTGGACCACATTGATAAGGTTTTCCAGACCAAAGAGGTAGTTATGATCTAGTTCACCATGCTCGGCAGCATAAACATGAGCAAAGTCTATCATGCGCACGCGAACCCATTGCGATGGTTCCATAAAATCATTATCCTTATCCTCCGGCTTAGGGTGGCCATTGAGCAAATGCTTGGAGCTAGCACGCTGCAGTTGAGCATAATCATACAAGATGAGCAGCGAACTGGCATAAAAATGCAATAATCTTTGGCGTTTAAACCAGGATTTTATATTGTAAATTTGACGCAACACTTCTCTAAGTAGTATATCCGTGCCAGCGTTTGTGGTTTTGGAATCACTTGTAGTATTGAAGAATAGCGCCAAGGTTTGACTGAAACCGGCCACATTTAGGCTTTTTCCATAGTCCTTGCCATGACGTAAAAGCACTGTATTATTGGTAGTTTGTTTATTATTTTTAGAGTTAGTGGGCGAGCCCGGTAAGTACACCTGAAAGCCGGGCAAGCAGAGACCCAGCTTTTGTTTGCAGTTTACATATTTCTGCTCTTCAACAGCACGCTTTTGTGGCGTTGACATTGGATCCCAAGTACGTTTGCCTATCTTTATATCCATAATACAAGGCTTGCTCATACCTCGCGTTAAATCCTCCAACTTAATAAACATGTGTTCACGTTGATTAACAACCAGTTTTAATTTCTCATAATATCTCGGCACATGAGCAGCCAATTCCAGCAGCAACGACCTGTCGCTCTCACTGTCACTGTCACCGTTAAGGTCATTGTCACTACGATTTGATGCAGCTGCAGCCTCCAGTGACTCATAAAACTGCACTTCACGTATACCACACTCTGGCTTACCCAAAGGTTTCAAAACACAGCCAGCGGTTGCATCTTGCAATAGGCCAATGGCCGCAGCATTGGTAGCTTCAAATGTATGTCCAGCTACCTGTGTTTGCAATTGCCTGAATCCTGTGGGAAGCTGCATTAATTGTTCACTATTGGCCATATCGTTGCTTAAGTCGCGTTTGCCCAATAGTCTGCTGTTTTTGGTATACGGAGCGAACTCAACAGCGTAAAAACGTTTAGTACTGTAAAGCGCGCGTATTTATGGACCATAGTGTTGAAAAACGTATGCCAGCGTATTATTGTTGCTGCTGCATACGAGGGAGTGGTTGTGCGCATTATTTTGCTATTTTATTTACTAATTTGTTAGAAACAATTTGCACAAAGTATTACAAACTCTGTTTAAAGTGCACTTGTTGCAGTAATTGTTATTAAAATGTTGAAATCTTGGCAAATCGCTGTGCTGGCAATAGCGGCTATATATTTGTGCAGCCAAGGTGAGTGAATGACCACGCCTCAGTGGCTCAAAAAAACATTGACTAATAAACTAATTAACTTATATGAACACAGTAAGTTTTGTGGAAGGACTTGAGTGCTATGTATGCTCCAACCAATCTGGCAACATAGAGAAATGCTTGACAACCATTAAGACCTGCGAGCCTTTTGAAAATGTCTGCGGCACGGAAATACGTTGGGGCAGTCAGCCATACTTTTCAGAGGGTGCACTCAAACAGTATTATGTGTCCAAGCGCTGCATGACCAAGGAACATTGTCAAGCCAAGCGTCGTCGTTACATGTCCTTGTATTGCACACACATTTGGTACGAAGATTGGGCTTGCCATGAATGCTGCGCTGGTGATCGTTGCAACTACTTTATCATAGTGAGTAATTAATTTACGTATGCGCAGTGCCTGTTAAAAACATTTAACTTTTTACAGAGTGGCGCGCCTCGGCGATTTGGAGGCGCCTTGGCTATTGTAGCCGCCCTACTAGCCGCTGGCCTGGTAATAAAACGCTCAAATTCGCTTTAGAATTTAGCATACCACACAAATGCAGCATAACAAAAAGACGAACCTCATTTTTATAACGCACATTCCCACGCAATACAATTTTTGCTACTTGTAAGTACAACAAGCGTGCTCCGTCCACTGTACCGTAATTCTTGACCGTCCAAGTGCCTTAAATGCGCCTGTAATGTGTTTTATACCATGTCTAGTTTACGTTAATAGTTTTAGTATCTGCAATCGAATATTTGAATTGACTTTGAGGCATTTAGGCTGTTTTTGGCCTATAATCGTTTAATAAATCCATATTAGGCGTAACTTTAGCGCTTAATTGAATTTTATCATGTTATTTTATAATTTAAATGTAAACTTTGTTCACTTGGCACAGAAACAGCCAGCCGTTACTGTGACTGTTTTAAATTTCCATAGCTGTGTAACATCATCGCTAAGCCAGGGTAGCGCTGAACCGCTATGGACATTTTCCACATCTAAAGTCAAGATCTTGACCTTGTATTCCAGTGGTTTGCAGTTGGAACCGCGTGTGCACTTAACATCAACATCTTTATGACTACCCGATTGACGGGATTCGCATACAGCATTCATCAAGTAGCGTGGAAAATGCTGATTCCCCAAATCTATGAGTTCATTCTGAAAAAAATTGTAAAAAGAGAGGGCAAGTTGCAGTATGCAGCATGCACTGGCTAAAAATTATTTTGAAACAAACCGTAACTTTGCAATCACAGCCCGCGGAATGCACATCATTGCGTTTGGTGGCCAGTAGATCGTCATAAAAATCATTGTAGTACATGGCTGGCAGTTGGTGTGGCGCAGCTAGCTCTTGCTGCTGTGTGGGATGCGCTGGCATGATTGTAGTCTGCGGTAGGCCAAACAGTTTGCTCAACATGTTGGCACTTTCGCGATCCAGCGCGCCCACTGCAGAGTCAACCTTGTTTGAGACTGAATCACTAACGCTGTTGGTTTCTCTGATGGCCTTGGAATCGTCCAGGCAATCTGGCGGTAGGCGCTGATCCTCCTGTTCAAGCTCTCCACCGCTAAGATACTGACTGCAACGATTAAGGTAAGTGGCTACGTTCATGTTTCTACCTCCAGGCGATTCATCGTAAATATAACGTTGCTGCAACCGGTTGCCGTTGCTGAAGCAACAAAGCAGCGCCAAAGCCGCAAAGATATTGGCCAACTGGAAATTATACTTTTTTTAAAATGCTCCATGTGTCCATATATGTCCAAAGCGAAAACTTACCCATGGCATGCTCGTTCCGTGCGCCTTTAGGGTCAAGCAGCATTTGCGCTGCTTTTAGTTATGAAGCAAGGCTTTTATAGCTACTTCTAGAGAGCTATAGATGATAGTAACAATGAAAAGGTCTCGGATTACCTTTTGTATGTGCAGAACTCTTTGGCCATGCGTCCATTATGTTCGTCACCTGGACACATTGCGAAACAAAAAGGGTCAACTGTTGACAAAAATAACAAAGCAATAGGCTAAAGTGTTGGGGTGGGGGTTGCCTGTGGCTATTTTTAGCTACAAGGCACTGACAAAAGGCAATAGTGCGTGCTGGCTGGCAATGACTTTAAGATCTTTAAGGTTGCTTACCCAAAAAGGAAACACAGTGACCCAAAAATTCAAAATGTAGGCGGGGAAACGGTTTCGAAAGCATTTGCTACACCCATACCGCTGTTAGGAGCTCATAGGTTGTTTTGAGCCGGAAAGCTGCAATAGGCAACTGGAATTGTAACAATAATAGTTGGAAATCTTTTTGGGCATATAGGTTTTATTGTTTCGTTTGAGCGCACTAGCAAGACCTAGACAAAGTTTGAATACCCTAAATTCAAAAGCCAAGCCAGCCGAACAGAAACACAAAATTGCTGCGACTTGCCATGTAGGGTGCATAAATAGCATGGATAAACGAAATGGTAAAAGCGATGTAGAAATATTTTCTAGGGCTTCTCCTATGAAAACACACGCCGAGCGCAATCCTCCCAGTCAGTCAGCACTGTGGACTCAGTTTGCAACGCGTTCTTGACTCGCACGGTGGCTGCTTACAGTTTGAATAGCACGCACATACAGTTTGAGAGCAGCTGCAGCGACTCACAAACTGCTTAAATTCAACGAATTGAGTGAGAGAGTGGGCGCAAACAGCCTCCTGTAGATTTGTGCCAAGATTTACTTGTGAAATTCGAAGTGTTTCCAAAATTTGACACACAAATACGCGCTTAAGTCCGTGCCGTACAGTTTTGCTATCTGAAAAATCGCTCGGCTAGAAAAGCACCGAAGCCTTAAGAGTGTTGGCGTCGGCTTCGCGTAAAAATCAACAAAAATCGTTAAAAAAGTAAAATGCAAAATAGAAAAGTGTGACTACCATGTTGCGATTTCTATAACTTAAAGACATTTCTGTTACAAAAGCTCCAAACTCAGGATACGCATGGACAAAGGCACAATGAAGCGCAAGCAACGGAGATATAGGTAATTAATATCTTATGGAATTCCAAAACCCTTACTCTATGTGTGTTTTTCTGGCAGAACGACATTTAATACGCTGCAGCTGCAGGAATTGGAACGCGCCTTTCAACGCACCCATTATCCGGATGTATTTTTTCGAGAGGAGTTAGCAGTGCGCATTGATTTGACTGAGGCACGGGTGCAGGTTTGGTTTCAAAATAGACGCGCCAAGTGGCGTAAACAGGAGAAAGTTTGCGGTGTGCCTGGCAGCTATAAAGATGGTCTAGATCTGGACGAGCTGCATGGTCAGAGCGCGTATGATGATAGTGTGGTGCTTGGGCAGCTGGACAGTGCTTTGGGTGCGTTTTGTATCCTCTTATTACACATAAAAACTCCCTGATATTAAAAGATTCCTGAGCCAAATATTAAAACATAACATTTTGGGATTGTATGTTCAAAAACTGCAAAAATGCAAACTCAGATAAAGACTGCAACCTCCAGAAATAGGCGTGGCAAACCAAAAGTTGTTTTTGAGATTTTATTCCCAAAAGATCAAAATATTCAAAGCCATGTCAAGGCTGCTCCAGAGTAACGATTCAGTAATGCTTGTTTCTCCCCTCTACAAATTCTCTGCGTCCGCATCAAATCTGGTTAGGGATCATCCATAAATTACGTGATGCTGATTTTCGTCAACATAGACCCCCTGCGACACATTATGTTAGTGGCATATTTTTGAAAATTTTCCATATGATTTTTGTGTCTCGTGACGCTTTGCAAGCTTCCTTCCTTTTGAAGCATCACGTTGTTTATGAATGTTTCCTTATAAATGGTTCATGTCGTTACCTACACACATCCCCACTAGATCCATTACAACCATACATAAAAGCAATCTCAAAGCTTTATGCAAGAAAGATGTGTGGGTATTGATAACCTCCATAAAATAAAAACCTAAACTCACTCTATTCTCTATTCCTGTAGCTGGGAGCGGAACTTTACTACCAGACACACCGCCACAGTCCTCTAATTCGCTGGACAACGAGCTTAAAGCGCCCTTTGGCACTGGCGCCTTGTCGCCTTCACGTCTCTCACCCAACATATTTCTCAATCTCAACATTGATCATTTGGGTTTAGAGCGTGGTGGCAGCGGTCTGTCCATGGAGTGGTCTACATATCCGCCGTCCAGCACGCTGTGTGCCACACCTGCTACACAACAACAACAACAACAGCACCAGCAGCAACAACTACAACAACACACTTCTCAAGGCACGCTAGATGTGGAACAGCTGCCGCAGTCGCAACAACAGCACGGCTTAGTAGCTGGCTTCGGTGCTTCTCTAGACCTGGACATAAATGACGGATCCTCTACCTACGATGAAATGAAATTTCTCAGCGTGGATCAGTTTACAATTGACAGCTTTAAGGCGGATTGCATTCTGAGCTTGGATCATGGTCTCAGCTTGGATGACAAGACTGAGCACTTGCACTCCACATTAACGCATGCCAACTCCAGCTCCTACGAAAGCCAACAGCTGCAGTCCCAGCATTTGCAGCATCATACCATGCTCTCCCATCTTAATACTAGTGAAAGCGCTGCGCTGCACTCACTCTGCCTGGATGGTGTTGGCCTGACGCCTTTTGGCAGTCTATCGATGCTCTCCTCCGTAGAGCCCAAGTCACCGCCTTCGCTGCTAGTGTTGGATAAGTCGCTACCCTCACTGAGCATTGGCGTAGATGGCATGGCCGATTTGGTAGATGAAATGGGTGCTGGTGTGCATCAGCTGCACCATGATGTCAGCGTGGGCGATGGCTGCGCCGGCGATGTGCTCTAATATACTAGTCTAGGCGAATTTTATGTATAGTTTAAAGTCATTGGAGTCTAGTTGTATATTTGTGTGTTATTTTCTAGTGAATTTAGTCAAAAGACTTTGGAAGCATACCCGGCTTCTTATGTCGAAATATAAGCAAGAAAACATGAAACACCCAAAACGCCGACCATGTCCTTGACTTTTACAACTAAGTACCAAAAGGTGTGTCTGCTCCAACCTACTTCTTGTGGCTGGCTAGCTTCTACGGATTCCTATGCAACGCGTGTGTGTAATGCGTAACAAAAGGACGTCGAGGAGCTCAAATAAGTATACGCACACACATGTGTGCTCCTCTATTGGGCTAGATGGTGCACCCCTGCCACATTTCCATTATATGCCGAGTATTTGTGGCTCGGATTAGAGCAAGCTAATTGTGTGATTTGAATGGATTTCAGGTTTCAGTTTTGTTTGTTTGAAAATAATATTTGCTTTTTAACAATTGCTTTGAGTTGGTGTAGTTTTTGGATTCCGCCCCTTGGCAGTGCCCAAAAATTTTGGCTCTTATTTTTCTGCTACTTTAATACTGCTACAATTTGCTACTTTTTTATTTGATAACTTTTACTTATTTTTGCTACCTTTTTTTTGATGCTATAAATAGTAGTTATTTAATATTTTAGGTAATAATTAAAGAGTGGATCTTTAGAGGCTCTACCGGACTCTGAGTATTAGACATGTTTTGATCATTTTAATATATTGAGCTCTTTGAGAATATACATTGCAGAATAAAACAAGTAAAAGATCCACCCATGGTATTACTTGACATTTTCGAACATATTCATCCCTAATACTACTTTTTTTTTGTAAAGTGCTATTTCTTTCAGAATTTCACTAAAACAATTTGTCATGTTTTTTATAAAGACTTTCAAGGCCCATGAAAATATTACATATCCCACAATCTGAATTTAAGCCAAGCTTTTTTGTTTTTCTTAATTTTTTGTTTCTACAATAGTTTAATGGTTTTTAATGGAGATGTCTAAATTGTTTTGTTAAAGAAAGATTTAAATTTGTTAAGAGTCAACCAAGCAGTGAGGTTCTTTGGAAACCGTTTGATTTTGTATAAGCAAGTGTGAATTGGAGAGGAGATTTGTGTTTCTATTTTTTGATCCTGGTAGGGATAAGTACGACTGCAGCTTTCTAAAATTGTCAGAATTTAAGAAGAGTTCCGAAGGCATAGGTTGAGATGTAGGTTAAGGCGGCAGTTGGGACTTGGAGTCCCAGCTCTCTTAGCCCAATAACAGGCCCTTTGTGATACCGATAATGGGAGTAACTGATAAGGATATAGAATAGACAGGAAAAATTAGAAAAAATAGGAAAAGTGGAAAGTACAGTACCATGTTTAACGTGGGATTCGAACCCACAACCTCTAAGATGATAGTCTAGTGTATTGTCGCTAGGTTATTGAGGCCGCTCGGAAGATATATAGTGTATCTAGAATTGAAAAAAATGGACGTATTAGTGTTGGTATGCGAAGCTCACAGGGGGTGAGACCTTAAGGGATTTTTTGGAGCTGGTGTTTTTGAAGCTGGGTGTTTTTTTTTAACAAAGGTCAGTCTCTTTTTTGTTTATAGAGAGAAGTCAGAAACTTATGCATTTTTATGGATTTAACATATCCACTTGAAAATCCAGAAACTGCGGGACCCAGTCTCCGCTTTCTTCTTAAGGTACCACTGCTAGGCATTTCTTTTAGAAGAGTCATGAAGAGGAGTCGTGAAGGCCACAGCTAGATGCCCTTCTATGGTAGATATGGCAAGATTTAAAAATTGTATGTAATAAGTATCTTGTTTTTTTTTTCAAGAACCTAGTTGTTTTGACAACAAAGTAGGAGGTTCTCTAAGTTAGTGACGATGAATGGCCACTTAAAGCCTTAGTTTGATCCGTGCCATGAGGCAAAGATTCTGATTCAGAGTAATCATATGCATATCATATCAATGAAGTGTGTACAAAACTAACCTATGTCTTGCACAGGATTATTGGATATAGGATATATAGGATTTGGTCGCATGGCCACATAAAGCCTCAGTTTGATGTGTGCCTTAAGTCAAAGATTCTTATTCAGGGTAATAATATATTATATCACTGAAGTATGTCCAAAACTAAACTATGTCCTGGACAGGTTCGGATATAAGATTTGGTATTGGAGGGATCCTTTATATCGAAATGTGGATAAAAATATCAGAGCTCGCCAAACACTTTCGACCCATTTTCCAACATTCGGGGGGCACCAAAAACCTTTCCCTTGCATCCACTACTTTTCCTGCCCAATACTTTATTCATAGGACTTATGACAATCATGTAGTATGTACATTTGAGTCCTATAACTGAAAAAATTGGTTCACCTTTTGGTGGAAATAATACGTAGCTTCAGCAACCCCAAAGTAACTTTATAATTTTCCTTCCATCTTGCCTAGGTATTGCTGCTCTTTGTCATATTATTAGATACATTTCCATTTAATTAGCTGCCTATTTTTAAATATAGCTTGCACTTTTTTAACTATCTTTTTTAGTAAGTGATTACACCACGCATAATAATTTCCATTTAGAAACATAAGCAGCAACCCAAGACCACAAAGTATTTTTTTCTGTACGGCTTAAATCGAAAGTTTTGCTAAAAACGGTAAACTCAAAGGTAGGTAGCGGGCTTTAGTCATGATTAAAAGTGTTTTTTTATGCTACCTTTCTTGGCAGGCTTGTAACGGCTCATCCTGGGCACAGCTCCAACTGCAGCCAGGCTTAAGTTAAGCTTCTACGTTTGCAGTTGCTTTCAGTGAACGGGTTACTATCCTGTGTGCGTCATGGTTGGGGGTTTGCTTTGGTCCTTCGCCTGGCTATGCTCAACAAGCTTTAAACCTTGGTAAGCTCTTTGTAAGCATTTCCGTTGTGGAGCATTCGCTGCTCTGGCAGGATTTATTTACGGCTCTTTGCCACCTCATCGACTAATTCCATATTTGTCGCACATTGGACGCTTACAGCTGACTGCAACAATGTTAATTACATTTGATGAGGCGGCAGACACGGCAGCCTCATAACATATGTCCTGTATATAATATGCCTTTTATATGCCACTTTGATGCACAGCGGGTCACTGGCCACAAACACAGCAGGCGGAAATATTATATGTTCAAATGGCGTCAAACGGATGGAAAATTTCACTATCAATTGGGTTTCCTAGGGATGGTTTCGTTGGTTGCCATTGGATAATCCCCGTATCGATGCGACGCAATATTGTATATGTTTCTGTGTGTGATTGTGTGTGGGTTGTGCGCTGAGGGATGTAATGGGATGTGGTTTGTAGCCCGTGTATGATATGATGTTTTATATGACATAATCCAAACTTTAAGTGAAATTAGAAGTACAATCGGAACTCGTGAAATACGGCTAATTCGTTACAGAAATGTGAATTTTGGTGTAATGGCGAATTATCGCCAAAGGAAAAGTCTTTTAAATGTATAGGGTGGGCCATCTGTGGGTTTGTTTATAAATAGTATTTTGTTGGTATACATATTTTCCAGCAAAATTGGGAAAAAATGTATTTGATTGAAACGCAAGTTTGGATCAACTCGTGAAATAATGAAATATTTTTTTATATAAAACAATATCGAGCAAATATCGCGTCTGGCTCTACAAAACACTATGAGCCCCCTGTAAGTTTAACTTCTACCATTTTTACGCGTTGTTCGGTTATTTAACGATCCACTGGGGATGGATATGTATCGAATTATAAGTGTTTAACAACCGAATCGACAGATAGCCCACCCTATATTGAAATAAATGCGAGCAAAGGCTGTCAATAATTCAATGGCAGGCCTTTTGTTCTTTGACTTACTCATAACTAACTTAGTAACATAGACCAAATGTAAAGAATTAAATAGGATGAGGGACTTAATTTATAACAATAAAATATTTTTTAGAAATTTATCGAACACCTCTCTGATCTGAGTAAAATTGGTTTTTTCTGTGTGGCAAACTGGATTAATTCTTCTGCTATCCTTGACTCCCGTAGACCATAGGGCCTCGAACTGGATCAATAGTTGATCTTAATCCCGACTACGGATAAGCAAGGAGAGGTATATGCTTAAGCTGTATTTGTGTATGTTTGTCTGTTCCCTCGGAACTTCTAAGACGTTTATCATAATTTCACAAATGCGGTATTGTTGGAAGTGTCTTGAACGTCGGCTGGCTATAGACTATGTGACGTCACATTATTATGAACATGACATCCTTAAGGCAACATTAAATCTCGAATAAAAATATATTTTTTGTTATTTTATATTTGCTGTGTTTTATATTAATTGTATGGATATAATAAGCGCATTTTAAAATATAAAGTATATATTTTTGGTTATTACTTAGGGTTTTTCTTTAGTAAATTGAACAATATTAGTTCCTTATCCCTATTCCAATCAATTTAAATGTGTATTTTAATAAATGTGTTAATGTGTTAAATGGTTAAAATATATATGAGTAAGTGATTTGGTAATTAAGTCCTTAATAGTTTAAATATTCTCAAAATTTTTAGGATTCAGGTTTTAGATTCTAATACTTAAGAATTTTTTTTTTTTTAATATTTTAAACATAACATAAAAGAATATATGAAAACCCTGCCACGTATAACTATTCTTAGCTAAAACTTAAATATTACCAGCACTAAGGTAACAGCTTTCAGTTCATTGGGAAATGCTTTTACTTTTCTGCCTGTCCAAACAATAATCAAAAAGGTCTTAATCGAAAGCCAAATATTACCCAAGAGTCCTTAACCTTACTGGTCTTAGTGCGTGTGTTTGTGTGTGTTTTAAAAGGGCTGACTTCCTGCTTTCAAATTGGCTTTCATGTTGTAATTTCTCTAACATGGTGTTTATATTTTATATTGAAATCGCCTGCGGCCGCATAAACGCAATAATCGCACATTTTATGGATTAAACTCACCTGCTAATCTATACTATGTATATATATACATATATATGCTGTATATACTATGTATATGGCATGTGTGCAAAGCATATGTATCAAAAAATTTAGCTTGAGGCCACAAATCTGTGCTGAAATTTTAACAAACTCTTGGTTAGATGGTTAGTTTGTTGGCCATTTTGCTTTATTACATTTTGATGCTGCTTGTACAGAAAATTTAGACTATACATACTATATACGTAGATACAACGAGGGCAGGCTGAAAAATAATAAAGCGAGCCAAGAAACCACAATAGCATATTCTATAAGCTGTTTAGTGTAAAAGATTAAGCACCTATACCAAAATTGACCTCATTTGATTACTGTTCTTCAAATGGGCGGCTCAGTCTTTGCTTACTGTGCGCGGGAAGGGAAGAGAGGGGAAAAGTGATATCCTAAAAAGTAAATAATGTTATATTTTTATTCTAGAAGAGTTGACAACTAAAGCATCATTAAAAAGTAAAACCCTATTACTAGGATCGTCAAGAAAAATTACTGGCCCGGTGGTAGTCGTCAGATCTTAAGTCCACTTTTTTCATCCAAAAAAGTAAGCTAAATATAAGAATACCCTAACAATGGTAGAGAATCAAAACGATTATTAAGTGTTAAAACCTTTTTAAATTTTCGAGTACTTAAGAAATCTCCGGGCAAGCGAAACCCTTTAATTCCCTATCGACAGGCCTGGCTATTAATTACATAGTTGGGAATGGTAATCCACTTTTAAAATCCATTTTAGGGCATATCATATTTTCTAGGAAAAATTTGACAAATAGTGACA
>JBAMAX010002595.1:0-29413 GCA_037043745.1 Chymomyza amoena
TTAATCTCTGGCAGGTCTTAAAGATTTTTCTCGCAATTAGTTGCAGAAAATTAAAAAATAAGCAAGTAAGCAGCAGAAAAAAAAATAGATTTTCCAAGGACTTAAACACGCTTTGTGCAACATGGCCAACTATTTGGCCAACAAAAGCCGCTGCCAGCAATCAAATGCGCATCAGCGATCAATACAAAGTGCAGGGCGTGTGAAGAAAGTGCCCAAACGGGGATATGGTCATGTTTTTTTGTATACATGGCTTATCCTGGCTGAGCCTTGTTGCGATTTGAACGGTCAATTGAAAACAGGAAAAAAACAAAAAAAGGAAACACAAAAAAACGATCATGTAAATAATGAAAATGAAACCATTGGTGCAAGTCGGTATATGAAAACAGCAGCAGGCACAGGATTTGTTTTTCCTGCTTTTCTATGTGCTCCTTTTTTAAGGCGCTTCGCAACAACAATAACAAGAACAGCCGAAAAGAAGAAGCAGCATGAAACAAGTCAGAGCAGAGCTCGTTCTTTCTTGATAACAACAAAACAACAACAACAACAGGCAAAACAAACAAGCCACACGCAGCGCCAGGCAACAACCACATCTTGGTCCTGGCAACAACTCCCAGCAGCTCCCGGATCCTGCAACAATCCTTTTCACTGTCTTTTGCTTTCTCTCTGCCGGTTTGTTTGTTTGCCAATTTGTGCCCAACAAAAAAAAAAGGGAAATAAAATCAAGGATTGCTTGGGCATTGTCTGAGGTGCTATGTTGTTTGCTAACAGAACCAGCTAAATTTAACCTCTTTTTGTTAAAGGAGTTAGGACGCGAAATTAGATTGCGTAGAACCGCCCTACGCCATGCCGAAAAAGTGTTGAGATGGCTAATTAATTGAGTTAAAATAATTTGTATGACATGCAAAATATGGTCGGGGTTCCAACTTCATGGCTTATTTATGTTGTTTAAGGTTAACCCGTTGCTTGGCAGGACTGAAAATAAGGACATAATTGTAACTTTTTTTGTATACACTGCAATCAATTACAAAATTTTTTATAAAGTCCCCAGTTCCAACCGCGATTCCAAAATTGTTATATGTCTAAACCAGGAGTAGTTGAACCGACACGAAAATATCCTAAAAGCCACGATAGTAATCCGGATTGGGCTTAACTGAAAAAGCTTTTACCAAAATCGTCAAGATCAGTCCTATTTATAAGCTTAAATAGAAAAAAAAATAAACTAAGGCAACTGAAATAATTAAGAATTCAGCCTTTTAATGCTTACAATTCACAATTGATTTAAGCAGCATCTGTCTTAAAGCTTTAATGACAACTCGGATTTCCATTTTTGAGAAACAATCTTTTAATATTTTTAAAACTGCAGATATACATAGAAATGGAAAATTGAACGCTGAGATGAGCATTTGTCAGAATTTTCCTTTGCTGTAATGCAAACTCTTGATACTTACAACAAATTTTTGGTTCGATTTGCTATTATAGCGTTTTTTTAACTATAATTTTGTATTTTTAAGAGTAAAATTTATTTTTTTTTAATCCTGATCCTAGTTAGGACATTAGAACAAAGCTATTAAATAATTATACTGTCGTCAAAATTGACTCCTGTGAAAATTTTTAAGGTGAAAAGTTATGCTATCGAACCATATACTGTACAGTAGAGCTGGGCATCGATTCGATTTTATATCGATTTGATCGATTCTTCTATTCAGACAGTAGAATCGATATTTTTGAGTCACGCAACTTTGAGATATATGTATGTTCATTAGGAAGGATCAATTTATATGGTGCAGATAAAACATTTTAGGCGAATTTGATTTTTTGTGTCATTTTAGGCATTTTTGCCAAATAAACTATGGGTCTAAAATGAATTTCGAGTCGACCAAAAGCTTTTTCAAAACTATTCAAAAATCGACCTAAGCTTTCCATTTACAAAGCCAGATAATCTTATTTTTGTAATAGCTAAATATGTATTTGGGGGTTTTTTGAGGTCGAGAAGGTCTATTAATTTAAAAGATTTTCTTTTCTGTGATAATCTGCGGTTGTAACTTGTTAGCATTTAGTACGATTAATCGATTTTTTTTGAGAATCACCTGAAAAGATCTTTTCTCGAATATTTTGGAACAAGTCCAGCTCTACTGTACAGCAAAATTTATATTTTTATTGTAGTTTTCAGAAATATTTATTGATTAAATAAAATATCATAAATTATGGTTCACTTGTTCACAAAATGACGTCACTCTTGGCATATAGATTTTTATTATTCCGAGCAGACATAAATATTGCTCTTCACCTAGTAGAAATTTTGTTCCTTATTTAAATTCATACTTCGCAGGAACGCAGCTTTGGTCTACCTATGAAGTCCACCAGATATAGATAAACCCGTAGCAAAATTCTAAGAAAAAGCTTAAGTCTCATAGAACCCTTTTTTTCAGTGCATTTAAAAAAAATATCCTTGCTTTCCATTTTCTCAATGCAAATATTTGCGGCTGCTTTTTGCTACCGCCCAACGGCACATAATTTAAATTTTTAAATAGCTTTCAAAAATTATAACGAACTGACATTAAGTACACAAACAAAGCACCCTCCCCCCATAACCGCAGACCACCATAACCTTTACTCCTTTTGTCCTAAAATTATAATACTTTGGAGCTGCAAAACACAAATGTCCTGGCTTTGCGCAAATGAAAAGCAATGGCAGCTGTCTGATCGATATTCCTTTTAGAGCCGATCCATAAACAATCTCATCCAGTTTCTCTCCTATGTAGGTACACCATTTTTGTATACAATCACGCCCAGCTTCATTCATCGGCCGCACGCTTGGTTTTATTGCACCTTTTGTTCCTTGCTGCTTGTTTACCCCTCAGGACTATATATTGGCTGTCTCACTCTGGACGTTTAGCCATCTCTTTTTGTTTTTGGTGGCAGCGACGCATGCGTAATCGCAGCAATTTGCACGCTTAGGCATATCGGCCGATAGAGATTAACATGATCCCTTGATGCGCTGCTGCTGCCGGCTCGCCGTTTCCGCCATGTCAGAGCGGCTCAGCTCAATCGTGCGAAATGGAGCTACCTCTACGTCACTCGCTCTCCTCTCTCCTCTCTCTCTCTGTGTCGACGGCTGAGCGCATAAAACGATAGAGGCGATATTTGGATTAAACATTTAATTGAGTATTCAAAACCGGTTCCCAATGGGGTGGCTCAAAGATTGGCCCGAGTCTGGCAAGGATTAGCTTGGGCTTCATTAACATATCAATGTCAGCGTCAGACATCTTAGCAGTTTCTCTTTTGCTTTTGTTGTGGCTGCTGCTGCTGATTTTGATATTGAGCTGTTTTTAATGTCGTTGAAAATTCGCTTAAATTTTTAACAAGGCAAATAACCAAAGCTCACAAATACAGTCAAGAGAGAGCGAGTTGAACTTTCACTCACACAAACGCAATCAAAGCATTGGCGCAGTGGCTTATTTAAGGGGGCTAAGCTTTAGGGTTTCATTATAAAATATTGTGATGAGCTTCTGATATAGTAATATTTATGTAGCTATATATTTTACATATGAACATCTTCACGGTCAAGACTCCTATAATCGGAATCCTTTAAAGCGCGAAAATGCAAAGAAAATTTAAAACTTTTTTTTTTCATTTTTTCTAGTCTTCTTGTTTTTATTTCATTGCCGTTTAAATGGTAAATTTTATATTTTTCAATATTCCAATAAGTTAGAAATTAATATAGAAAATTTAAAAGCCAAATAAATGACGCCTTCAATTAAAAATTAAATATGCATGAAATATGAAAGATTATTCTGAAGAAATTTATTTTAAAGTATTTTTTAATATAGTCGATTCTAAAAAATCGATAAAGCCCACTTCTGGTGGAATCCGTTTATATACGAAGTCATCATACGAAAGCAAATCTTTATACTATTTTTTTCGGATACATAAGCCTTAGATTACAATAAACAAGTGACTGAAAATTTGACTTGTAAACAGTTTAGTTGGTATATTCTTAAAATAGCTAGTTGCCCGATTGTTTCTGTATATTTTTCCACTAAACAAGACTATGCTCATAAAAAATTAAATAAAAATGGACTCGCAAATCTTTTTATTTTTTTTTTTTAATTTATGAATATATGAATTTTCTAAAAATGTCTAAATTTGCATGCTGCTCATGAGTCTCACCCCACCCTTAACAAAAAGCTGTCTACGCCACTGACCCAAAGAGAAACAATCAAAATGAAATGCGGTAAAAAGGAAACTTTTCTAATTTTGCACAGCATTTTGCCGGCGGCGCCATTTTTTTTTTCTTGCTCAGCGTGAAAACAAATCGAAAGCAAAATCAAAATCGAAATGAAAATCAAAATCAGCAAAGAACCAATAATGGCTAAAAGCAAGAGCAAAGCAAAGCAAAGCAACAGAGCACAAGAAAAGAGAAATGCAGGCGGGAATGGGGGACGAGGTTTAAGAAGCCGCAAGTTTCATTCCATGTGGACACAGCGCAGATGGAAAAGTAGAAAAACCTTTTATTCCGCAATGTTTACATAGTCGCTTGCCAATTGAACTTTTTCCCATGCTTACTGGGTAAGTGGATCGGGTTCGGGTTTGGGGGGGATTTCGTTTCGTGTGGCAAGTAACCAAAGCATTTTCAAATACTTAGCAGAGTTAATTTAATTTTTTATTTAAAATTCAATCTACCAACTAAAACAAAAAGTGCCAACAACTACAACAACAACTACAGTAGAAACTACAGCCACAACCACACAAAGTTGAAATTTGAGTTTGGCTTGCTAAGGAAAAACTCGTGAAAAGCGCAATAGAAAAAAGTTAACTCTATTCCACAGAAAACAACAAAAAAAAATGGAAAAACTCAGGGAAAATCAAGTGAAGCAAAACTTTTAAGCTTATCGAGGCGCACCAAAGCGCACAAACACACACACATATGCACTTCTGTGAGTGTGTGCTTGTGTGTATCTATGTGAACTTGTCGCATTCCCGACGGAACCGAAGCACTCAGCTTCACTCTGGCCCTGGTCATGTAAGAACTTCAGTGTAAAGGCAAATACACGGTTTTTATGCACTTAACCGAACTGCATACCAACTTTGTCAGGATCTTTGCTGGGAATGTAGGGTATAAAAGTCTTACAAACAAATTCCCTATTTTCAGTGACTAAAAAAATTTGTAGTTATATATATTAGGAAATATTGTTTACACTACTTATTATGATCTGATCATGAAATTTCAGTATATTACATTTTTTATAAAGTACCAAAAAACGGCTCCCTGACAATTCATTATAGGAAAGTCCGACGGTTTTTACGAACTTAAACATTCGATGGTTTCTAGCAACTTTAAGGAAATGTTATAGGTACGAAACCTGGTCTTGAGCTCTATCATAAAAAATAGACTTAGTTAAAAGAATGTTTCTTTTAACATTTCTCAAAATCAAGCGAACCTTAAAAATTATGAATTTTTTGAGATAATTGTTTTCATTTAACTGTTTTGTCTTTCTGTAAACCTGATTTCGAGATTTTTTCGAAAAAAAATATGTTTTAAGATGATTATTTTCAGTTATTCGTGACATATTTCGTGAACAAATTGTTATGCCGACGTTTTTAAAAATATTTTAAGAGGTCAAATGAGCTTTGATAATTCAAAGCTTTTTTGGGTTAATTTTTTCATTTAATTTTTTTTTTTTCTAAAAACCTATTTTTCGAGATTTTTTCGAAAAGCGTTTTTTTGGGAACTGTTTTCAGTTATTCCTAAATATCTCGTGAATAAACTGTTTTGTCAACGTAAAGGCTTTCGATGTAATTTTCATGAATAACTGATATCAGAACCCAAATTCAATTTTTTTCGAAAAAATCTCTAAAATGGATTTTAAGAAAAAAAAAACAAAGGAATGAAATTTTCGTTTTTGCGATCCAAAATTTCCCTAGAAGGTTCATTTTTCTTGTAAGCTAGTGTTATCTGCTAAATACTTAGAGAATTCCAGATAAGATCATTTATATAATCGTGATGCCCTACCCGAAATTTGTATTGCTGATTTCGGGCTTAAAAAAAATTATTGAATTCCATATTATATTTATTTTCTAAAAATTAAGAGGTATATTAAATTACTTATGAGAAGAAAAAAAACGAATGAAACACAAAAGAAATAGTTTTTTTTACTGTCTTCCGAGGGAGACTGTTTCTAAGATTTGTTCAGAAGCTGCCTATAGCTCTTCACTTTCACTAAGTATCATGATAATAAGAACATAAACTATGAAAATTAAATTCAAGGTGTAGTTAAGTATTTATCAATAGAACAGCTAACATTTTTGTCGTAACGTCACAAGTCTAACCAGCACATATGTTGTACCTTTTATAAGTCTATAAAAAATTAACATAGAGATAAAGACATCTGGATCTCCCAAAGGTAATTCCACTAGGGTTAGGAAGACAATATAAACACGTAGATATTGGAGGCAATAAGAGGTAGGATAACTAGAATTGAGATTGGAACTCCATGCTGGCAGATCTTCTGTGCTTAATTATCTTTTGGCAAGCTTTTATCCCCAAAAAAATTTCAAGGCGTCAAACACTTTTAAAATCGGACTATAAAAATTGAAGGAATTGACGGTATATTATTTTTGAAATCAGGGGATACGACCTGTTCGCCGAAGGAAATCCAGGTTGGATTCCCAGTAGAGGCAGTAGAGGTTATTATTAGATATCTCCTTACTCCACCTAGAGTCGCTGACAAAATAGTCAGTCAAGGAAATTATTATGATATAATTATATTGTACCGAATGTTTAATTATCGGATTAGATTTCATAGTATTTCACTGGAATAATAGGAAATACAACTTTTTTTGTGAGATTTTGTAACTATTTATGGTTTTATAAAATTCCCAAGTACTGTGTCAATTTTAAAAAAAATCGGTGAACTATATATGTATATCGAAACCTTTATAACGTCGAAAGGTAACAAAAAAAAAGGTAAAATTTCGTTTGGTTTTTGTTGGCTTATAAAGCTATCGGAACCAAATTTTCCGATCACAAGTTTCTTAGTCTTTCCAATCATAAGACTCCATACAACCGGTCTTCCAAAAAAAAGTTTTTGGGGAAATAGTCGTATTTTATGAAGGTATCGCTAACAAACTTGTCAATTAAAAATTATTTGAAGTTTCTAAACACTTAGAAATACATCTAAGGGTAACTAAAAATTCATGATTGAGGGTCCTATATAGAGAGAGCATAGGGCGTCCTAGGGTAAGGGTCCTATAGCTAATTGTTATTACAAAATAAGTTAAACATTTAAGAAAAGATACAAATTAAGAGTATGTACTCTTTCGTAAGCTTCCCAAAATGTTGCACATACTAGGTTCTGATTTCCTTGAACATCCTTACTATATCAAAACGTCATTCACCTTCATTCAATGCCAGATTTCTGACTATAAACGCTTCACTGACTGCAACTGTAAATGTCGTTGTAACTGTAACTCTAACTGTATTGTGTGGCATGTGCTTTCCTCCTCTCTCCCTTTGCACATGTGTAACCAACTTACTTAATTATTCAATAATTTCTAAAAGCATTGGCAACAGTCAATGTCCTCAAAGTCCTCGTCCATGAGCAGAGAGCTCAGTTCGCTCTTCAGGGTCCTTGTCGTGCTTGTATTCGCTTCAATGGCATTAAAACAGCTTGGAGCAGCTACAAGCAGCTTGCATATGTCGCACAGATCCTTTCATCCTTTTCACTATGTGCCCTTTTAATCAGTTGTATACATACGCGTGTGTGTGTATATGTTGACTTAGTATATATATAGCACAAAGTTTTACGCTTCATTCATTTACTAGAGAGAGTGTGGCTAAAATATGGCCCCAAACCCAAAATTTGCTTTGTGACTAAAACAATAGAGCAAAATTTCATTGCATTTATCATTATTTGGTAGCTAAGCTTTATGCTATTGTGCTGCATGACCCGCAGTCATTTGGGATTTGCACTTGGGCATGTTTGATGTGGAAACTTTAGATTAAAATATTTTCATATGCATAAGCACACAAATATATGGGGTGCCATGTGCCAAGTTTAAAGCCAAAAATCTTTGAAGATAATTAAATTTCTTTGCCAGCTGCGTCAAGCTAATCACAAAATGGCGCACTAATCAAGCTCTCTAGCTGCTCAAACAATTTACCAACACTTGTCTGTGTGTAGTAGGTTGGAGTATATAGCAGTGGCAGCAGCGCCCCAATCATGGTGGCACATAAACCAGACATAACTGAAGCTGCTATATATAAGTAAAATGACGTCGTCGACAACGACGACGACGCGCGCAGCTCCAGGATTGAGCGCATAATGATGTTTATGTGTTGCCAAAAACATAAAAGCATTAATTTAGTCATTATCTTCTTAAGAAATGACGGCAGCAGCGCAGCAGCAGCAGCAAAGTCTGCGCCAACGTCAACGACGTTGGCAACGCGCGTTCTGCTGAAGGCGCTGAAAACACATAATTTTCATATTATCAGCAGCAGCATAGCCTGGCTTAAGGCTTGAGCAGAAGCGAGATGGCTAGCTGGCTGACGGGGGACAGTGGGGACTGTGCGCTGTCAGTGATGACTTTATCTGTATAAATAACTGTCAGGAGCAAAAAAAGGAAAGCTGCAGCGCCAAAGGGGGTTGACAGCACACGCAAACTGCTGCAACGCCCATGTGCGGGGGGATATGCTAGTTTGTTGTTGTCAGAGAGAGAGAGAGCGCTGGGGAGGCTCAACTAGCTGGACATCTTTGAAGATGTTGTTGTCTATCAGCAGGCAGCCACAAAGGGGCGTCTACCCAGGGTTGTTTGTGGCACAAAGAGAGCGCGCTCAGAGAGAGCGCATACAAATTCAATATGGTAGCCAGAGCGAGGGCGTGCTCACACAGAGCACAAGCTGCCAGCTGATTGGCTGTTTGCCCGGGCTCAGCTTACGGTTGTTGTCAGTGTTGAAACACGTTTGACAGCTTCAGGTCTCTGCGCTGCGGCGTCGTCGTTGCCGCTTGGACGCTATGCGCAAGCCATGCTGTGCTTTAAAACTGTTTCGGACTTCGAGCGGACAAGAAGGGTTCAGCAGTTCAGTGCAGCTACAGAGTTCAAACGCGACGCGCGTAAATTATTAAAAAAAAAAAAAAAACAAATCGCAGAGTAACGTTTATGTGTATCTATGTGCTTAAGTGATTAACTGCTTAAAGGCTGTAGGTAGTGCCATTAGTGACTGTTTTGTGTTGTGGGTCTATTAAAATCAGCCAAAATTTTGTCCTCACTGTGGACCACGCCAGCCCAACTTGTGGGTGGCCTGGAGTCCAAAAGCAGCGCCAGCGCCTGCGACAAATCTTCCAAATTTAAAATTACCGTTGTGAGCACGCCTAGTCCGTCGCCCACTTCGCCACCGCCTACGCCACCCACAGTTGGAGCCGCAATCAATCACATGGTGGAAACCACATCGCCGCCTGCGGGCTATGCGCTCAAGCGTTGTGCCGCTGCGGTCAGCGTGCGCGCCGAGCTGAGCGAGCAGCAGCTGCAGCAGCATCAACAGCACTTGCAGCAACAACTGCAGGGTCAGCAACAGCAGGCAGCGGCGGCACTGCAGCTGCCACAGCGTATGCAACGTGCACGCTCACCCAGCAGCACCAATGCCGCCTATCTGACCACAGCCATGTTGTTGAACTCACAGCAATGCGGTTACTTGGGTCAGCGTTTGCAAAGCGTTTTTCAGCAGCAGGCGCAGCAACAAGCGCAGCCACAGTCACAGACGCCCTCCTCCGATGATGGCTCCCAATCGGGCGCCACTATACTAGAGGAAGAACGTGCCAGCACACGCTTGCCCGTGGTCAGCAACTCCAGTTCGGCCGCCGCAGCAGCTGCCTCACTGTTTACCATTGATAGCATCTTGGGTTCACGTAATGTGGCTGCTGTCAGCGGCAGCAGCAGCAGCAACGGCTCCCTACACCAAAACCAACACCACCACCACAACAACAACAATTGCAATAATAGTCTACACAATAGCAGCAGCGCGCACAACAACAATAGCTTAAAACGCAGCACGGAATCACCCGCTTCACCCAACTCAAACTCCAGCTCCAGCGCCGCTGCCAGTCCCATACGCCCGCAACGGGTTCCTGCCATGCTGCAGCATCCTGGTTTGCATTTAGGACATCTGGCAGCGGCTGCGGCAAGCGGCTTTGCCGCCTCACCTTCGGATTTTCTTGGTAAGTGGCAAGTGCGAAAACCCAGCTCCAATACGCGGAGCTTGGCGGCATTACTGTGGTTTCCGTTTAGCTGCAAACACCTTAAGGTTATTTACGCATTGATTTATTGACAGCATCTTTCAAAGGATTTGTAAAGCATGGGCTAGCAGACAGATTGACAGCCACAGAGAGAGATTGCGTCCTGAAAAGCATTATACATAATTAGTCAATGAACCGTAAAAGATGATTTTATATTCCATTCCCAGGGCTTTTGCGGTGAGAGGATTTGCATTTGTCGAGCTAGAGTAAGGGAGGGTGCTTGGGAGTTGGGGCTTTCCGTCTTATTTCAATTCAAGCGTGTTTTTCAAGAATTTTTTCCGACACACATTTTTATGCAAACGTTTTTCCCATGTGGCTGGCCTAGTTGGTAGCAGATGACTTTTGCCTTGGCATGAATATTAAAATGCTTAACCAAAAAAGTTTTGTAACCGGAAACGGAAATGCAGTCAGCGTCAATATGGCGGCTGCTTGGTTATGCGCATTTTTAAGGATTTACATGACGATAGCTCGCCTTATAGCTATAGCATATAAATATATTTATTTCAGTTATAAAAAATTTATAAGGGGCTGTTATAATGTTGCTTCAATTTACTTTTTTTAAAAAAGGATCTGCAGACATCTTTATGACTAAATGTTTCTAAAGCAGTCTTGAGAATGATGAAAATATCGTTTCAGTAGTTTTCATTAAATACTGAAAGTTTTCCTCTAAGAATTATGTTCGTTATACTCTGATTCTTTTTATTTAGCCAATTTAAATGGATCAAAATACAGTATTTTAGTAAATCTCTTAGGTCATTAACAATTTAGGCGAAATCATTATAGTGGAGGCCTAGCAGGCCTTTCTCTCGACCGTAGTACATAAAGTATTTACATAGTAATATTATAAATAGGCACAATATATAATGGTTGGTTTTAAGTTTCCCATTTTAGTACAGCGTCTTTTAAGAATAATAATTTTCCTTGACTATTTTTTCTGTCGTCCCTGAAGGAGCATGGATATCTTTATTAATAACTGTTCAAGAGGAACCAACTTCTTCTTTCTTTTTTAGATTAGAAAATGCAAATAAATATACGAAGCACTTTTTTATCCAAAATTTCCTTATCGAAATTCTATGTAACCAGGTTTGGCAAAATTTCGCTATCGAAAAAATATATATATACCTTTATACAGGTTTGGCACGTCTTTAATGCTTAAAAAAGCATTCATAGTCTTACCTTAAATTTACAGGCCAACCTTGACGACACTTCTCTATTAAAGTCCAGATCTAATCCGATTTGTCAAAATATAGGTTTATTAAATCAACTAACTAAAAATTCTATAATCGACTGTAGAAATTAAAACTTTTTATACATCCTGGGGTTTAAATCAATTAAAACCCAGGGTCGTCCAGAATCAAATGTGGTCCCGCTTGGAAACATCGAAAGAATCCAAATACTTAACGTTTATTTTCAAGTGTACGGACCATACTCACCGCACTTTAGAGAACTTAGAGTCCAAGAGCTCCGTCGGGTGCTCTACTGATAACAGACCAGTTTAAACCTACTACTCTATTAAAAGCTAAACATCTAAAGATCCACATAGGCACCTGGAGTGGAATGAGTTTCGATTATTTTCACACATAAATATATATGGGTAAATTCACATGAAAGAATTGGAAAAGGATATCATTTAGATAAAAATCCCGACACTCACTCTATGGTCATCTTTTAAATAGCCCTAAGATCGTTTTAAGGTCATTCATTTAGGAAATTTTCTGAGAATAATTCAATATGTGTCTGAATCTGGCGTAACTTCAAAAAGCCATTCTGGGGTGGTTTGGAGTTCGGATTCGAATTCTTTAGATTCCACCGAACCCTTATATAAAGTTAAATTTTCGTTCTTCATTTCAGAAAATGTTAAAGAGATTTTTTCCGTTGCATTATGCCTTCCATGTCTTTAACTATTAAATTTTCCTAATTTCCTTTCTTTCAAACAGTCTCTAGAAATGATAAGGTGTATCTTGAGTCATCCTGACTTGACTCTTCGATAAGTTTTTAACAATACAGAACTGGTAGTCACCCAATCGGTACTCTAATAATATATTATTATTATATTTTATTTTGATTTCTTTAATTTTTTATCGCAAATACTAGTCTGGGATAAGAGTTGGTGGTCGGTGTTGAAGAGAGTTGAGGATCTACCAGGCCGAGATCTTTAATTTGTTAGATTTGCTTTCGCCCGAAATGAAAAACTATTAAAGCATCATCATATTCAGCAGAAAAAAACAAATCGTGATTTTGTTCTAGTGAAATTCAAAGGTTCCGCACTGCATTGCCAACCACAAAAATTACAATTGCTTGAGTGAACACCCTAGTTAATAAATAAATAAAATCAGGGTCGTAGAAAAAAAAATCCGGGCCCGGAGGTGAAAATGTACCGGCCCTTGTAAAATCTTTCGTTTGAATGACAACATTATGATAGTAATTACAACGGGCTCCTGAGAAAACTCCGGGCCCGGAGGTCCACTCGTCAGGCCTGAAAGCAGCAGTCTGAAATCGGGGTTATGTGAATAATGCGTTAGGAGAAGGTCCAAAAGTCCTAGAGAGAACTCCGGGATGGAAGTAATCCTCCTCTTTGCCCCTCCCACTGGACAGGCCTGAAGGCAGCAATCTGGAGGCCGGGTTATGTAAATAATGCGGTAGGGGTAGGTCCAAAAGTAGTGCAAAAATTATATGAATAGCATTATCTATGCAAGCTTACTCCTGTCAAGACGCAGGCATCGCTCTAGCCACTCACAAGCTTTATATATCGCCAAATCCCATCTAATAAAGATCTACAAATATTACTTCTTTTGTAGTTGCCTATCCCAACTTCTATCCGAATTATATGCATGCCGCCGCCGTGGCACACGTAGCTGCCGCTCAGATGCAGGCTCATGTGAGTGGACATGGTGCAGCGGCTGCCGCTGGTCTGGCAGCCCATGCACATCATGCACATCATCCGCATCATCATCTGGCACATGCCCATGCGCAGCATCATCTGAGCCATTTAGGTCATGGGCCGCCACCCAAACGCAAGCGTCGCCATCGAACCATCTTCACCGAAGAGCAGCTGGAGCAATTGGAGGCAACATTTGATAAAACCCATTATCCGGATGTGGTGCTACGAGAACAGCTGGCACTCAAGGTCGATCTCAAGGAGGAGCGTGTGGAGGTAAGTTCCAAATACTACTATATATACAGATACAATCAGAGAATTTCACGCTCGTTTTAATGCGCTGCGTGAAACCCATGGAGTGCAACCCTCGGGAATCCCAATCTAGTACGCTCTATGTTTGGCTGTGAAATTGGTTTTGTTTATTTAGTTGTCAGCGTTTAGCATTTGGCCGGCTTCCGCCAATAAGCAAAACAATGCCAGGAATCACTTAATTTCAGTAATGGGCTGGGCGTTGTAGTCTACACAACTCAAGCGCCTCAAGTTTGAGGTTATGGCATATCATTGCCAAAGTAAACAAGCGTTGAAACTGCGAGTAAAGCCTACCCCTGGGGCTGCGCTTAAAAACCACCCTGGACATGCATTAGGCCAATTTTATATAAAGCAGTTGTGTTCCTATGGTAGCCAATGTGAGCTGGATGCTCTGCTGCAATTTGAAGTCCATTAGTGTCACCGAAACCCAACGCAAACAAATAAACAAACAAACAAATCAAGTTGGTTGGGAACAAATTTATCTGTTTTTGGGGTGAATAAATCTGCGCGACACAAAAAGTTGACAATTTAATTTGTAAGCAATTTATTGATGGTGCTGATAGCTATTGGCTTAGTTTTTGTTGTTGTTGGTTGTTGCTGATTAAGCTTTGGGCACACAGCAAAACCTGTCTTTGATAAGGATTACCGGCACGTTGTTACCAGGACAATATGCTGCCGGTCAATGTTTAATCTTTGGCTGTAACCCGGCAAACCACCCGCTCCCAATCCTTTCACAGGAAGCACAGCAAGTGCGCTGTTGACATTTCCTTGTCGTGTGAGTGTGTCTGGCTTTTCTGTTTGTAGTTGTGTTTAAGACAACTGGGTGCGGAGTTTAGTAGCCCTACCCCATGCCATTACCTAATGCATTATTATAATTTGCACCCGCGGCTATAACTTAACGCCTGTGTTAGCGGGTGACAAGTTTAACCAGCGGGCACAGCAACCCAGCTAAGCGGATTAGACACAGCTCAAACTGGGGCCAAAAGCTAAAGCTACAAATTCTTGTCTAATTATATTGATGGATATATATGTGGCTCAGTTTTTTGTTGTAAATATTTTTTTTTTTGCTGAATCAGTGCGCTGACAAAATCTCAGCGTTCCAAGTTTCAACAGTTGTTAATTAACATACAACAAATTGGAAATAACTTTCAACTTGTCTTTGACAGACTCAATAGCAACAACAAAACCTGCTGCTTGGCCAAATCCCTGTAAGTCTTGTGCATAGTCATGCCCATTGTCTTTGGGTATTCAGCATTGATTTAAGCAGCATAATCAACTTGAGCTAACTTGAGCTGAGCTGCTGTGTGTTGTCTTCATCATCATCATCCAACTCATCATCTGCATCATCTTTGGTTTGTCCACTCACCGCTCACCAGCTCAGCAGCACTCTAAGCAGAGGCCAGCCAGCCACTCCAGGGTTGGCTATTACTGCTACTGTTTAGCATATTTGTATGCAAAGTGTTGCCACTTGAGCCACGTCTGTGTCTTCATCTGCTGCTGCCGCCCATGCCCATGCTGATGTTGTTGTTGTTGCTGTTGTTGTTGTTGTTGTTGTGCTTGGTCCCAGTCAAAGCCATAAGTGGTAATAATTATTGAAAATCTTGCCAAAGACATTAACAAGCAGCTGGAGGGTTACAGTGGGGTAGCTATGAAACGAGGAATGCACTACAATTTTTTAAATTAAGTTGCATCCTTCGATATTTTAACTGTATGAGATTCTGTTTGATAGCTCTAATTTATATCGTTTCCAAAATCTTCAAAAGTGGTTGGGTAGATACAAAGATTTTTTAGACCTACTTTGGTAGTCTCTATTATTTCGTTTCTGGCATCTCAAAGTTGTTTTAATAGATAGCTCCCTTTTTATACCCAATTTGGCAGTCCTAGTCCTTCTTTCCCAATCCTCCAAGATTACTGGCTGGATAGTTAGCTTTTTAAGACCCAATTTGAAAGTCATAATTGTTTTAGTTAATAAGATCTCAAAGGGTTGATAGATAGCTTACTTTTTAAACCCAGATTGGTAGTCCTAACAATTAAAGTTTGCCGGATCTCTAAGATAGCTGGGTGGATGATAAGTTTTTTTTATACTCAGTTTGAAAGTCATAATTTTTGTAGTTTTAAAGATCTCAAAAACTACTGAATTGATAGATAGCTCCCTTTTTAGGCACTGTAGTAGTAGTAGTCCTAGCAATTATAGTTTCTCAGATCTACAAGATTGCTGCGTAGATAGTTAGCTTTTATTAGACCCAGTTTTATTGTCCTAATTATTTTAATTTCTTAAAGCTGAAAGACTATTGATTGGATATGATGGATAGATAGCTAGCATTTTAGATCCTTAGCACTTATAGATTCCGAAATCTTCAGAATTTTCAGGGTGGCTAGATCTTCAAGATTGCAGGGTGGATAGATAACTTTTATTTAATCCAGTTAGGTTATTTTAGTTGCTAAGATCAAAACTCTGCTAAGTTGATAGATAGAACCATTTTGGTTCTAAAAAATTATCGTTTCCGAGATATTAAGGATTGCTGGTTCAATTTGTCTGACCTTATTAGTAAATCCTAAATTTTTTAGTTTCTGAGATCGTATAAGCGGCTGGGTTAATATAAAGCTTCTTGTTAGACCCAGTTTGGTTATCCCAACCTATTTTAGTTTCTGAGATCCAAAAGCTGATAGATGGATAGTAAGGTCTCGAAGATAAATGAATGGCTGATTAATGGATTTGGTATTAAATAACAATATTTATAATTCGTAGAATTATTTTTGTACCCCTTTTTCCGAAAATTTCAAAAAAATTTATATTATAGATGAATTATTTTGCCTCGCGTCAAAGAAACATAATTAAAATATTAACTATCGATTATTAAAATTTAAAATGTTACCTATTTTGTATAGTATCTGAGATCCCTTTGACTGCTACGCTGATAGAATTATCTATACATACATTTGTTATTTGTGGATATTTTTTTAACTCTTTCTTCTACATCTTACCCATCTATATAAAACTTTTTTTTTCGATATAAAATGAAAGATTTATATTTTGATTTGGACTAGCCATTATATCTTATTTGCCCGATGTGATAAATATAAGTGTTTAAACGTAAATTAAAAATCTGTGGATATAACACAAAAATCTTCCGAGATTTTGAATCTGAGTGAATACAAGTCGGTAGAAATTTTGTAGGTGACGCACAGCTATAAAAAAAATTGAAATTCGAGCGAAAGAAATTTGTATGCCTATCAAATAGATTATTCGGAGATCAGTTTAAGACAAAAAGTGAAAAAAAGCAGGTCTCTAATATATCTTGTAGTTAAAACGCTAATAAGGTTCCCATAACAAATAAGGTGGTTCTAGCTCTTGTAGCTCCTGAGTTCTCATAGGCGGTAAAACAGTTGGATAGCACTTTTTTGTAATAATATGCAGCTTTTCATTTTATTCAAATTTTTTAAATCAGGTGATTCTAACTGCTCTATTTCCCGAGATCTCATAGGTAAAAAAATAGTTGGATGGCACTATTTTTGAAAAATATGTAGCATTTTAACTTTTTCATATCTTGAGCTGCTTCTTTTAAATTTTACCCCTACATTTCCAAGCCAGACACTCTTTTAACCATTTTGCAGTGTATTACCAACAGCTACAACAATGACAACCAAATACAGTCACACACACATTGCGTATGAGTAATGTTTGTATAATGGCAACTCTGCATTCCCAGGTTTTATAGCTGAAAAAGAAAAAAACAAAAATACTTAACCATCAATATCTTCAAGTTGTGGAAGTTGCTGTGCTGCCTATTTAAATGATCTGCTTATTTTGACTTTATAATTTACAATTATTATTTTTATTTAGAAACTCGAGTAGCTCGAAACGGGTAAAACAGTAGCTGCAGTCAATAAATATTCCAGACTATTATGACCACACAACAGATTCCCAGCTAGGGTTATGTCGCCTGGCAAACAAACAGAGATCGTTGGAATGAGTCTCGGGTTAACAGTCGAAGCGCAGCAACTCAAATACGACTAATCCCGCAGCTCAAGTGATTGAGGTGATTTCGATTTCTGGGTTTTCAATCCATGCGTTCAAGTCAATAAACGTTTCGAGCACAGCGCAAATATTTATCTTTGGTCAGACGAGAAAATTATTATTAGTAATCATCAGCATAATTTGTGTGGGTTGCCGTTGCCTCTCGAAACTCAAATATTGTTTTTGCTAGAGACAAAGTTGTAGGTCTAGGTCTGGACTGGAACGGGGCTGTAAACAGTAGCTGGCAGAATGTGCACATTCATGGCACATTCTTGAAGCAAAGGATTTGTGCTCGCCCACACAAAAGGGCATTGTCACACGGTGGCAGCAATTGGCAGTAAGTTGGCCTGGATCAGGGATCAGTGCAGCTGCGGTTTGCTCTCTTTGAAGTTGCACAATAGTTTCGTTTTAGGTTCAAGTGGCCACCTGCGTGGCGGCGGCAATTAGAAAGCACCCAAAAAAAGGCTCAAATCCTCGCTCTGGCACAAATTTCTTCTATTTGGCTTATTATTATTGTTATTGCATTTTAGCTGCATAATAAACATATAACAATTTAAATTGTTGTTTTTATAGCACAACCCTGCCCCGGGAACAGGCCACTTGTTCGTGCCAACTCCCCCCAGCCAGAGAAGTCCGACGACCTTGTTTATTTAGTGTGAATCAAATGAAATTAAAATGGCAATGAGCTGGAATCAGCAGATTTTCGTTAATTTTTGAAAAGCAGTCCAGACAGGCGGCAGCCAGCCACAACAACAAGATTTTTTTGATACTAGCCCGCGGGCAGAGCACTCGCAGCAGAGCCACCACCCAGCCAACCACCCCACCACCTTTGCTTCACGCACTCTCCTCACTTTTGTTGTTATAATTTTTCATAATTTTCCATTATTCAAACACTTGAAGCACATTTTTGCTCTTTGCAATTTTACGCCTTGTGCCGTTTAAAGCCCCTTTTTTACGTCGACCCAGCTTGCAACTCTCCGGGGATTTTTATTTGCCACAAAGTGCGTTTGTGGCCTGAGGCATGCTGGCGTTAGCTGCCCCATATTTGCTTTACAGTTTTGGCTGTCGAAGCGTGTAACCATAGACAAATATTGTCGAGAAAATTGGCCTCAAAGCTGCATAAATTTACACAAAAAAGCGAGTATTTTTAGCGGGGGGCGGGGTACAGGAGCACAGGAGTTGCATGTTAAGCTTTTAAAAGGTCGCCGCTAAGTCGCAACGCGTTAAAACGTGGCAGCGATTAGCGTTCCGAAAAAATTTTTTGTTAAGGTATTCAAAACATGTTGGGTTTCTTTCTCAAATGAAAAGCTTATATTCTTATTCTTATTGAGTTCTCTTACATTTTTCTTTGGAAAAAATACTTACGCTCCTTTTGTCCTTTGCTGTTGTGGCATTTACATTTCTGACCAGAAAAATAAAGTAAGAGCTTAAGAGGAATTAATTTCGAAATGTATTTTATGCTTGCCTTTGGACTTGTTTGCTTGTAAGTTTTTTTAAGCAGAGTTCTTCAATCCTTAAGTTATCGTAAAAGATTTTTTTTTTCAGTGGGATTGCCAAAAAAAATTATTCTCTCAAAAAAAAACGAATGTGTTTTCGTAATGCAGAAAAGACAAAGAATTTGTTAAAATGTCAAAATTAGGTTTTATTTTTTAGTATTTTGTAGTTCCAGAATCCAAAAGATTTGTTCATAGTATTTTTAGTAATTACAGAATTTTCTAAGTAGCCAGATTTAAATGAAATTTATTAGTTAGTTTGCTTTTTTTTAATAATTTTTAAGCCGTTAAAGCTATATATATAATCTTTTCAACTGGAACATAGTATGGTATAGTTTAAATAACACTGTCCAACAGTGATTTAGAACTTTTCAAGTGACCTAGTGTACGTTGTAGGTCTTGACGAGTAGATCACGATAGTGTGTTTTAAAATTGTCTAACACCCCCAAAATCGGAAGATATCGCTTAAAACCCGTTTTTCGGGTACTGCGATCACTCCCACTATCACAACGTCGCCATTTTTCAACCGATTTTCGATTGCTTTACGGCTTTGGAAAGAAGAAGATTCAAGCTTTAAGATGATATGCATTTGTTTATACTTTATACAAAGCAACTACGAGATTTTTTTAAAGTTATCTAAGATTTACACTTTTTTTTTCGATTTTCACACTTTGAAGTCATTTTTATATAACATTTTTTTAAAACACCTTTACTTTTTTACATTTAATCTTAAAGAAATATTAATTCCGAGTAAGAAAAGTTATGGTTTATTAAAATCGGTCGATAAATGTTTAAGTTACGACGCTTATTGTAAACAAGGAAATTAAATTTCCATCGACAAAAAAAAAGTTTTAGATGGATAATTCGTTTGTTCATGAAGATATCGTAACCAAATTTGGTATAATGCTTAAGAACTATAAAAAACTTACAAGTCCCAAATTTGGTCGCAATATTTTAAAAAACAAACGAAATACAACAAATTTTGTTAAAAAATCGATTTTTTGGAAGATCATTCCTATGGGAGCTACACGATATAGCCAACCGATTTTGTTGAAATTTGGCACATTGCTTAAGTGCTCTAAAAAATTTCAAAACGCCAAATTTGAACAAAATCGGTAGACTATATCGTAAGCTCCCATAGGAATGATCTTCCAAAAAATCGAATCTTCTTCTTTCCAAAGCCGTAAAGCAATCGAAAATCGTTTGAAAAATGGCGACGTTGTGATAGTGGGAGTGATCGCAGTACCCGAAAAACGGTTTTTAAGCGATATCTTCCGATTTTGGGGGTGTTAGACAATTTTAAAACACACTATCGTGATCTACTCGTCAAGACCTACAACGTACACTAGGTCACTTGAAAAGTTCTTTGATTTTTTTCAATTTTGTAGGACAGTGTAATTATTTGAAATGTATTATCGTTATATAGCCGAAGGAAAGTGCCAAAAAAAATCTTGGTCCAAAAATGAAATTTAAAAAAAAATAATATTCCTTCATAAAGTAGATGAAAGTATTGACTTGACTTATAATCAGAATTTGTTGCCATATGTTACCCTTTTATCTGTTTGAAAAAGATTAGTGCAAGAAATTAGCAATTTGTTAAAGATGGAGAATTTTGTAAGAAATATTACAAAGAAATGTGTTCTGATAACACAGATAAGCCTAAAAACTAGCTTCAAAATCAGAATTAGGTAACACTTGAAAATTGTATTCAGAAGTATATATCAAAACTTACGTTTTGAAGAATATGACTGCGATTTTTGGTCTACAAAGTCTATAGGGCTAAGAGTATGCAAAAGTAAATCGATATATTTAAAATGACTTGAATGACATCCGTCATATAAAATTAAGGTTATTGATGGTTCCTTCCTAAGTCCGATTTGTTTAAAACTTAAACATATATAGGTTTGGCCCAGGCGCGGATCCATGATTTGGTTGGTATACACTTCGAAGTGTTTGTATTAACAGAGCTCGAAAAAAACTGTCAATCTACTTTTCCAACTTTTGGGAAGCGTCCACCCCGTTGATTCGCCAAATTTCAATAACTCAAAGTCTCAATTTCCGCATAGTTCAAATTGGGACTACATTTCTAGTCACTGACTTAAAATTTTCGGCAAACTAAAAATATATTGATTTTCTTTTCCAAATTTATAAAATATTCACGACATTATATAATGACTTTAAAAAAATATCATAAAAATAGTCTAAACTAATCAATCCATTCCAAAAAAAAAAAAGAGAATAAAAGCATCTTTAAAGCTGATACCTTAAAAGCCGTAAAATTTTGCATCAATAATTTCTAAAAATTTTAGTATATATTTTATTCCTATACAAAAGTTTACAAACAAATTCATTCTAAAAGTTCCACAATGAGACTACTATATTTCTCCATATTCTTTCTACTATTTAAAGATTTGGCAGAAAAGAATCACGAATTATTGTAAATTCATTTTGCAAATAACAATTGAAAAAACAAATTAAAGTTCTTCTTTCTGAAAGTTTGGAAGTAAGACTATTTTGTTTGCTTCATATCTATTCTGTTAGCTTTCTAAATTTCCCAAATAGCAATTCAGAAAAACTTTCAAATTAAAATCCTTTACAAAAATAAAACTTTCTGAGAGTTTAGAAGTAAGACTTTTTTCCAAAACCCTTTTATTAGTTTTCTTAATTTCCCAAATAGCAAGTTAAAAAAACTTTAAAAATAAAATCCTTTACAAAAAAACTTTTGAAAATTTTCAAAATCAGACTATTTTTTCAAATTCCTCTTATTAGTTGATGAATTTCCAAGAAAGTCCGGATTTTTTTATAACAAATTTCATATGGCCCAATTCTGTTTTATAAAAGGTTTTGAATAACTTAAAAAAAAAATTGTACACACTTTTATTTTAAAGAAAATTATATTTATTAACCCATTTTTAATTGGCTTTTCTAGTAGCTTAAGCTTTTATTTACTTCACCCTTTTTTACACAGCTTTTTCTGGGAAGTATCCTATAAAATAAATTTTTTATATTTATAATCTATATTTGTATGTAAAAAACTAGCCTCAAAGATTGGTAACAACAGCTAAAGTCGAGAATGCGTCAATAGATTTTATCCGAACCACATCTTAATTAAATTTCTTTTTATTTTTGAAATTTTTGATAAAAAAAAATAATTTTGCACAAAAACACATTTCTTTACGCAAAAAAATAAAAAATACTCAAAAACGCCTTTTGGTGACTCTCAATAATCAAAATATTTGTTAAATAAGGATTTCTCGACCTCAAAATTTCACTGCTGTCCCAGAGTACTGTAAAGTCGGGCAGAACCGACTGTAGCATGTGGTTTAAAGATTATGGATAAATTATGGTCTGCATGATATAAACTGAATAAAGAAGATCGCATGGGGTTGGCTTACGAAGCATGCAGGGAACGGAGACCCCTAGTTTTTATATATTCGATTTATAAAACGAGAACAATTCATAAAACACGAATAATTTCACAAATTTGCTACAATCGAAAAGCAAAATAGCTTTTCATTCGTTTATCTCTTCATCACGTATAACTTTACTTATACAAACCATTTTTAAAATGTCTGAATTGAAATCCCAGAATACTATCCAACCACTCTCTATTATGTCAAAGTTAAAGCTAAAAACGGCAGAGCCATTTGAAAAAACTTCGTAACGAGCAGAAAATTTCACGGATGCGCGATTTTAAGCCAACAACACGAAACAACGTTAACAAAGTTCTGTTTTCAGCGCTCAGTTTTCTTTTTTTTGTTGTTTTTATGGAAACTTCATCACTTTGTGGAAAGAGTAGTTGCATGTTGTTGTTGTTGCTGCTGCTGTTGGTGACAAAATTTCCAGCCGACTTGCGTTGCCAATTTTCACTAATTAGAGCGACAAGGCCCACCCTCACAACCAACCAACACCAACACAGTGTTTGTCGCAATGGCTGCGCCATTTTGTTTTTGCTACATGTGCCCAAACCACTTGGATTGGATACACTGACACTGACTGTACTGTGTGCAGATTGTTTTTGCCGATTTTTAACTCGACTTTTTGAGTTTTTGTTTTGCTTTTGCAACATTTTCCAAGCGTTGCACTGTGGAAAAACATGAAAATTAGCCGCACACAGCTGTGCAGATTAACGAAGCGCAAAGTTTTCATAACGGTCTAGTCAGCCGCACACAGCTACAATATACAGTTAGTTTTTAAGCACTAGAAAATATTTCAACCAATTTTTGACCATTTTAGCTTTAGCTTCTACTCTGGCTAATCCAATGACTGCAACATGGTCAGCAGCAATTGCTCTGCGCCAAAAACCAAACAAACAGAAAGGATACAGCCTGGCCGGCTGGCCCCACAGCAGTGAACCATTTTGTGGGTAGCTGCATTTCCGTAACCATATCTCTCCAGTAGACGACGACGGAGTGTGCCAACTGGCTACACGGCCATAAAGCGCTTTTGTAGTTAATTAAAAATCAACTGCCGCCAGTCTGTTTGTTTAATGGATTTCATGCACGTTTCCATTGCAGCCGTAACCCGTACACAGCGCCCATTCGCTCTCGAGGATTTCGGCATATCAGCGATTTATGCGCTTTTGCACGAAAAATCTCTGGCAATATTTGCCAGGCTCAGGCTGCACCCAAAATGCTATGTATGCCCCCGTTCAACCAAAATCCAAACACAGTTCAAGGCTCAGCCTGCCAAGTGCCAGCCGCCATGCATGCCAAGCAGCCAGCTAGCCAGGCAGCCCAATGGCGGCCATTTTGTTGTGTGACAGCCCCCATTTTTTTTTTATTTCGTTTTTTTTTTTGCACCATTTTCATTGATACTTTGCTCCAACACCCCGCTCTGGCGCTGCTCCCTTGAATTTTTTGGACGTCACTTTTTTGTTTATTTAAATTTCGCTGCAGCTGCGCCACAAAAAAAAGACGCTGAAAAATATTTTTTGCCGCCGGTTATTGAAAAATTTTTGGCTGTAGTCAAATTTTTAACCAAACCATACAAAAAAAAATCAACTCGACGCCCTGTTGGCCAGAGAAATTACGGGATTAGAGTCGAGCGCGTGTTTGGCTTTGGGCTTGAAAAACGCGTGCATGCCCAGGGATTAGGGTTCAATGAATTTTGACTAAAAACATGCCAAACATTTAATTAAAATATGAAACTTTAATTAGCCGTCTAGCAAATCAGGCGGCAAAAAACTCGTTAGCTGTTTTTCATACATTTCTGGGATTACACAGGGCTACAAGGCATAAAAAAAACTTGAACATGCTAAGGCAGCTTTAAAATGGTTTATGTTTTGAAAAAAATTCCCAATCCAGGGATGTTTTAAAGTTAGTGACAATCTTACCAGGGCATTAAATTAGCAGAAATTTTGTTAGTTTAAGTTCAACCAAAACTCCAAATAGGAAGGATGCTTAATCTTACATCAAATTTTAAACCAACTAATTTTGTCCAGCTGATACGAAATGTTCCAAAAACAGTCCAATTTATAATTTGTATCCAAAACTTTTTACATTTAACAAGGTATCCATTGAAAAAATTTATGACATAACATAATATCAGAGGTCTTCCATTTGAGATACTGCATATTTTTACGGGTATTTTTAGTCCTCAAGAATGCTTGAGTAGTGGGGTTTTTTAAATTACCAAAATTGACAAAAAATTTAAGCCTCATTCATATCTTTGACAATCTTAAAATCGACGGATTGTTATGGTCTAAAAATAGTCTTCGGTAAAGCAACCCGACAAAAATCGTACAATCAGTCAACCAAAATTCAATCTTTTTTAAAAAGCTTCATTCTCAGTTATTAAATCCAGAATATTTCTTCTAAACTTTCTTAAACTATCCGTACCATTTATAAAATTTTTCTTATGCTAAGATTAAAATGCTTCAAATGCTGAGGAAAAAATCACGAATTTCGCTCATTAAAGCAAAGGTATTTCCCTTATAGCACAAATTTTATAGGTCAGTCAAATCCAAATTTCAAGAACGATTGTTAAAAATTTTAATTTTAGAATGTAAAGAATAATATTTAAGATCATAATTTTAAGAGAGAGTGAGTGATGCGCTTTGAGCATTTCGAACTTAGTGTAAAATGTTTTGCGAATTTTACTAATAAGAGAAAGAAAAATTTAAAAAATTCGACCTTAGATAATCATAAAAACCTTCTTTTCAGCAGTCCCTTTTTAAAAAACTTTTTAAGTTTGCTGTAATCGAATCTGCAATCCATTTAATCTATCACGTCACGATAATTGCTGTTAAGATGTTGCATATTTCTAAGAATTTTCAAAAGCTCTTCTAGGTATGCTAAATAATTGGTTAATTGTGTGTATGCAGATAGTACTTAAAAACTTAAAGGGATCCGACAACTACGGGAGTTTCTGGTAGCTAAATTTCCAACTTCTTAAGTGTTGAAGTGCTTTTATACCCTATAAAGCATGGCTAAGGGATACCTTAGGTTTGTGCAGCAAAGCTCAATATGGTACAACAATTCCTTCTTCTTAACTGGCCATAACAATCCCTTTATCGAAATAACCTCCATTTGTTTTTAATCGGACCCGTGTGTCCGATCACTCCATGATCCCAAATATACCTATTCAGCTTTCTATCCGGTCCTTTCCTCCTCTACCCCTCGCCGGGTTCCCACACGAACCCTATTGGAAATAACCGCACTTCAAGGTTCTAACATAACCTTAAAAATCACGATAAGACGAGTTATTAAGTGTGTTATCTCAGAAACCTTATTGCTTGTATTTTTCACCTCGCTATCAGATTTAGAGACTTCAAAACCTTAACGCCAGGCAAGCGGTATCGAAAAAGAGTTTTGTGAGATTTTAAGAGGTAAAGATAGAATGACTAGTCACTTCTGATAGAGAAATACATTAAAAAAACATATGCCTCGTATCCCTATGATAATTTTTTTACGACTGTGTAACTTTAAATAACTAAGGAATAGATTCAGCTCGTTCAGGAAGAAACGAGAACATCAAAGATTCCCCAAAGTTACCTTAAATGTGCTTATGAGAACAAAAAACTAATTTGTGCTTTGAAAAAGTAAGGAAATTATTTAGTTCGTTTTTATATCTAAGTAAAGTTAAGAACAAATAACTAATTTGGATATGTCTGTCTCTTAAAGACAATAAGAGCTTTGATAAACCTAAATCTTTGAAAGAATTAGCAGTCCTGTTTTGTTGTTTTTTTTTGCCACGATTCCTTTGACTTCCATAAATAATTCTAATTATACAATACAGTATTAGTTTTTATGGGAAAAATATGGAAAGTAAAAAGGTCTTTCTAAGATACAACAAAGTTATGGTAATATGCAACTTTTAGGAAAATTTCAAGATTTTTTTTTGTATATATATAGGGATATCAGCCCTATTTTTGTAAAGGCCAAGATTTTCAGAGATAGATACGTAACTTTAAGAAAAAAAAACTGTTTAAATTTTGAGTCCAGAAAAGTTTTTTTAGTCTCTAGAAGAAAATCCCATCCTTTGAAAAATAACATATATTTTTAAGTATTTTCGAGGGTCTGTCGATTTCAGAACTTTAATCAGTCTCTTATTCTGAGAACATGAAAAAAATAGGGAAGGAGACTCCGGATGCGCCCCAAAAGTAACTCCAATATTTTTAAAAGAATAAAAGATAGAGACGTTCGTAGAGACCGCTTAGTTTTCGGATATAGCAAGAGGTAGCTTAACCAAACTTAAGATTCTCGAATTTTAAGCAATTGCTTTAAGTATTTTTGAAAATTTGTTTTCACCTTTTTTTTGGTTAATTTTTGATTTTAATTCCGTGCACTCAAGTTTAATCGTCCTTTTATTACGCTTGAGCAAAATTTTGTTGTTTTTTTTTTCTTATAGTTTATTTAGTTTATTTAAATGATGAAACAACAAAAATTAGATAGCCCTCAGAAATTGCATATACTATATACTATTACTATATACAATTTTTAGAGCATATTTACTATTGACAACTATTTTGGTTCACTTCGGAAAAAAACGCGATCTTATGGTCCAGCACTGCTTTTTAAATTTACGCTTGACAACCCAGAGATACTTGGCTACATGAGTAAAAATAAAACTTCGCTTAATACTATTAACATTCCCATAATCGCGTTTATCGCAAAAACTTTGTAGTCTAGTGTTATGCGGATTAAAATGTTATATAATTAAGTGAAATATTGACATAATTAAGTGGCTAGTAAAAATTCAAAGCATTTTTGTTTATTAGTTGACCCATGCCACGCCCTAATATGGCCATAAAACAATTTCAACGCCACAAACTGTGACATGTGTGTGTGTATGTGTGTGCGAGTGAGTATATGTTATTTTAATAACTTAAGCTCGTAATATTATAAAATTATGAAATTATGAAAATAAATACGCAATACATACATACACACACGCACACATACAGACTGGCGGCAATTTAACAAAATTTCATTATTTAAAAGCATTTTGTCAAACATTTCAAATTATTCATTAGAGTCAAATTAAATTTTTTGCACAAATTCGCTGTGACAGCTGCAACGAGGCAGAAATTTCGACTGCCAGAGAAATGTCAAGTTGTCAGGATGAGCGGAAGGAAGTGAGAGTGGTACTAACGCCTACCGCCCACCATTGGTTGACATCAAACAGAGCCAAAGCAAAGCCTGGACGTGGTCGCGTTGCCAACTCACTGACGCATCAAAGGTTGCCAAGGGGGCGCTGGACGACTGGCAGTAACGACGCCATTTTGTTCAACGCTGCGCCATTTATGCTAAGCAAATAAGCCAAGGATCTGGTCACACTGCTGCTGTAGCTGCTGCTGCATATTTTATGCAAAGTTTTTTGTGCCAAACACAATGGCAAAACTTAAATGAGCTCAGCTCTTAGCCAAAGACTCAAACTGTCAGATTGTCAGACTGTCTACAGATTGTTGAAGGTACTTATGTGTTTAAGGCATTTCGAAATTTTCGCTCAAGCTACTCCGAGCCGTTCCGAGCCGGAACAGCTGCCGCCTTTTTGTTATTTCAACAAATTCAGTCGATTTGCTGCATAAACATTGCCATTTGCATTTGCATTTGGCACTCGTTGGAGTTGGGCTAAAAGCGAAAGCGTTATGCTTGGCTAAAGTTCTTGGCCATTTCGGAAAATTTTATACCAACCACAAAGTTTTGTGCTGCCAAAAGTTTGTCTGTGTTATATTTCTAATTAAACTTGTTGAAACAAAATCATAAACAAAAAAAAAGGCAAGATATAACAATTTATTTAACCTGCGTAAAAATAAAAATTTTCCACAACAACAATGCAAACAATAACAATCATAATAGCAACAACATTACGCTTATTTATTTAGCATTGTTTTTTCTGCTGTTAGTTGTTTGTGTTATTGTGCAACAACAACAGCAACAAACACAATGAGGGTTGCACAAACAGCGCAGCAACTGTGGGATTGGGTGCGCCCAATTTGTTGCAGCAATCTTTAGCTCCACCCTGCCGCATCATTTTTGGTGGTAACAGATAAGATACGTTGTGGCAACAACCACCCACAACATTTTGACACCCTCAGCCAAGCCGTGTCCTCTACAAATTAACCCTTAAGTCACTTTGCTCAGGCTTCGCTTTTAATTAACTAAGTAGCAACGTGGCTGGGAGGCAGTCAAGTCCTTTTTTTTTTGTATATATAATGGGTGGAGCCAGCTCCTGTGCAAACTCTTACCGCCTAATTAAAGACCCAAATTTACAATGCAAACAATCATGCCAAAGCGACAAAGCACAATTGTATAAGAAAAAGTTTTTTAAAAGTAGCGCCATAATTAATTACAGTTACAATAAACCAACTAATTAAGCAGAAAATGGCTTGCCAAGAATCTGCAGCCATTGGGGAAACTTGATAGACTTTTTTTTTACTTTTTGCCTGGCAACCAATGCGCGGGCCAAACGAAAGATAAACCAAAAAGCAGCCATAGAAAGCAAGACAAAGTAAAAAATGAAGCGGATGAAAATAGGCGACTAATGTCGAAGTAGGGAATACTCTTTTGGAGGCGCTTAATTTGTATTTGAAAGACAAATAGCTTGGATGAAGATGTGGAATATGGAGCAGCAATAGTGAGTGGGTGGACACGTGTGCCAGGAACGATTCAGCGCTAGCAGTGAATTCTGCGATTACGAACGTATAAAGGTCCTTTTTAAGATGATATGTCTTGAAAAAATAAAATTAACCAGATAACTTCGGGCAGAGCCATAGTCCTAATGGCCAATGAGAAAGTACAGGGAATATGCAACTTTTAACGTTACTGTGGAAAATATAGAAAAATATGTAAAGTCTAATTTGCGCCTGATCTGTACTTCTTAGTAAATCCCATCTAGTACTTGAAAAAGTCATTATTTAAACGTCTGAGCTATTTACCAAGTCTGGATAGGGCTCCTGTGTTTTTTTCGCTGACAAGAG